>JAOYRR010000151.1:0-158622 GCA_038994665.1 Podotricha telesiphe
AAAAAAAAAAAAAAAAAAAAAAAAAAAATACTGATACTAAACAAGATGATAAATTTAAACAAAACCTTACGTAATATTTAGTATAATTTAAATGAGACCATTACATAGGTGCATTTGTACTATTTTATTGGAACTCATCAAAATACACTCAACGGCGCGTCAATGTGTGAATTGCACTAGTTTTACATAAAACGAATTTGTTATTACGCAATGTGCAAATGACAGTATGTTTCGAAATAAGACGAATGTACCCATTCTAAGTAATGCTGATCGTGGAAACTAAAGTAAAGCAATCATTGTGTTTGGTTAGGCCATATAGAGTCCGCCTTTACATGTTTAATGAATAAAAAAAGCAACTCCTAGTTTTTTTTTGCCCTATATATGTCAAGCCACTCTATTCTCCACTTACCGTCCGAAATCGAGAATCGAGTGGCGGAACTTAACGCTGTTGTTTGTCTTCTTACCCGAGCGGAGCATTGAAAATAATTTAAATATAATCATTCCCACGAGTGCGATTTGTCGCATTTACAGTCTAGCGCTGTCTCACAAAGCCATGACAGCCATAGAGGCTTTAATGATTGCACACAGTTTATATATATATATATATCTCAGAGAATTTAATATAAGGATATTGAGGCACAATGGGTAATTTGATTGTAAGGCTAACGGTTGTGTGTTCGATCCCCAAAAACTAAATAAAAAAATTCTGTTATAATATTTTATCTGTGCAATCGATCCCGATAAAAAGTCAATTTTATTCATAAATCGATTATACACTATCGATTAAATTGAAAAATCAAAGAAATATCCTCGGGAACATCATTAATTCATACTTATTACAATGCCACTCACAACTTGAAAGGTAATGCCGAATACAATGAACTTGCTAGTCATGAAAGGCCTAGGTTAGATGTGCGAAAGAGCTATTGATCAATAAAAGCATTGGCAAATTGATATAGCATTTACTGCATGTGACGTTGTGTAAATCTATATCGTAAAGTATATAAAAATAATCGTATCTTACTTATTTTATAATGCCGAAAGCTATCTAGGGATGTAGCAGCACTGTTTCTACGATCACAATCAATCAGTCTTTGCTTTCCACTTTCTACCAAAAATGAAAACTGTTATTACGAGAAATTTTATTTAACCAGTGTAAACAAGTTTTATTTAAATATTATACACTTATACGACTGGGATTTGAACCCCCACTCAAAGATTATAATTTTTTTTCAGCTTCACGCTTTTTTATGCCTAGCTGAGTAGTTTGGCAGAACCTTATATCAAAAAACTATCACATTTCACGATTATTTATCTTCATAGTCATTTTTGTACACAATTATATCTAATAAGAGTACTCCAATCGCCTGTCAACATGTCCAACCTATGACCTGTCACGTCCATCCCAAAGCACTGCCTGCCTATCGCGACATGACTGCGCATGCGCAGCGCTAATTGCGACTTCAGGTCAGGTTAACGGGGATCCAACGTCATAAATGATATGGGACGCGTTAGCGGGATATGAGAGGGGTTCGAAAAAGCTTTATCATGATGAAAAGACTTTTACTCTTGATTCACAGCATTACCTAATATGTCTTGGACTTTAAGAAGACGTGCATATGGTCATCTTATAAAATACAATAGACCATACTAATTATTTTGTTTTCGTAGACGATAATAATCTAATATATTGGAATTCGTATTTACCTAACATTACAACATTGTTAATAACCAGACGACAAAAAGGGCTATATTTCCAAAAGAAACCTCACACGTCGATTCTAACCCACAACCATCGCTTCATTCAGCTCATACCAATATAAAATACACCATACCGGCAAATTAATAGCGAATTATACTAAATTCATAAAAACCCATTCTAATTTTCCCTCGCAGATTAAGCATCCAGCTTCCTCATGACATCGCTGTTCCGTCGTCTAAGCTTGTAATAACTGTGCCTTTATATTAACAAAAAGCGATCGTTATATCATCATAGTGTTACATCAGGCTCAAGGAAGTCATTCAGCTTAACCGGATTTCCCATAATATTATGGGGACAAAAAACTTAGCAACGGTCTCCTAATGTGCAAGCTTCGGAAGTGCTAGTACATGTAACATTTGTTGCGTAAAGCCTATGGGAATTTTCACATTCAATTTTGTATGTAATTACACAATTACAATGTAATGTATTGTTGTTGTTATTAAGAAGAACAAGTGGGTCAAAATTAAATACTTTTAAAAAGTTTTTAATCATAGAGATGCTGACAACCAAATATAAGTTGTAATAAGCGTATAAGAATTTCGACGCAGCTGGATGTAGAGTATGGCTTAGCGGTCAGAGCGCTTGAACGGTTTTCAAGCGGCGCGGCTTCAAATATCACTGCGTTTAAATTTTTTTACGTTTTCTTAATATGTATTTTTTCAATTTCCTAAGTGTACCAATAACACTTAAATTAATGTTAAAAAAAATAACAAGCATAGTAAATTGCATGCATACTGAAATTTCTTACCAAAAATTACTATAATTTTAACCTTTAATTAATCTTATATATTTTAGATCCAAAGTTTAATTTATTTACATTTATATATATATATAAATATAAATAAATTAACAACTATATATATATATAGTTGTTTCATTTATTCATCGAGCTAATGAATGTCTTCAGATAATAAATGTAATAAAACCAAATGTTCTTGTTATAGGCTGTTACTAAATCAATGACCAATATAATTTTATCCCTGATTCACGCTAAAACTAGGGCAATCTCAGGATAATCCCAGGACTTTTGATGCGGGAAAAACACTAAAAGATTATATCCTAACAGTTCTCCTTTAGAGGTATTTCTTTCAAAATGTCAGGGCTCCACAGCCAGAAATCTTATTTAGTAGCATTGAATGGCTCCCTCATTATCTGAGGCAGAGACCATAACAATGCCTTAAAATAAATATTAAAATTTTAAGATATCACCCGCATTTCGGTTCATAAGAACCTTTAGTTCGTTTCGACACAGACGTCTGAATTTTGTCTATCCATACCTGCAGCATGAACTCACACAAAATATATTAAAAAAATTATTTGACTACTTTTTTTAACATTTTTTTATAGTGTTATTCGCACACTTAGAAAATTGAAAACCGTTCAAGAGGCGCGGGTTCAAATCCCGCTGCGTTCAAATTTTTACACGTTTTCTAAATATGCCTTTTTAAATAATTTGACGTTTAAATTGGACTCAATTAATTACGTCACAACTGAATTTTCTTTCTTCATGTTTTATACATAATATATATATATATATAAAGAACTAAAGTAATACCCAATTAGTTCCAATTTGAAACGATGACTATATTTCAGCACGCGCGAATGCCCGTCCTTAATTAGTGCCCATTATTTTAATGCTATCATTTTGTAAGGGCTTGGACGCGCCACTTACTTTTATAGAATTATTTAATGCTTCGCTGCTGAGATGGTAATTTTTTTATCTTCAATCATAATCTTATCTCGCTATAGTGACATACCCTTCTGTTTTTAACACTATTTAAAGTTTTAATCACACACTTAGGAAATTAAAGAATATATATTTAGAAAACGTATAAAAATTTGAATGCAGCGGGATTCGAACCCGCGCTTCTTGGAAACCGCCAAGCGCTCTGACCGCTAAGCCATGCGTTCTACATCCAGCTGCGTCGAAATTCTTACACGCAACTAATTTTTGTTGTTAGCTTCTCTTTAGAGAGATTTTTACATATTTCTGCTACCCAAAGATTATTCTATGAACAATCGCTTGGCAAGAGAAAATGCTATTTAATAAATATTTCTAACATTTTTTTAAATTGTTAATCACACACTTAGTAAATTAAAAAACATTTTTTAGAATCCCGCTGCGTTCAAACTTTTATACGTTTTCGAAAAATATATTTTTCAATATCCTTCCGTTCTTAAGTCTCCGCCTATTTTAGAGGCTATCGAGGGGCACTAGGACCACATGAATGCAACCGCGATTGAGTGTGGGTTCGATTACCACTCGGTGGGATAATCATAATTTCATTTCATTTCTTCGCTCACTCGACTCTAGGTCCTCTCTGGCTACAATACACAGTGTGACCCTGAAAACGATATCTTTTAACATACATACTGGTATTGTAGTGATTATCAATTAATCAGTGTAGTAAGGGCCAATTATAAATGCCTTGTTGTCAAGTCAAGGAATGAAGCAACATTTAATGATGACGTAATAAGCCTAAATGAAAGTTATAAAGAAATTTCAACAGATTATACAGTGATTATTGATGTTGGGAGTCGTTAATTTTTTGTTTCTGAATTTTGAACAACTTTGTACTTGTAATTTGTAATTTTTGTACTTGACTGTGACCAGGTTTTTTACGAACTGGCATTAGGTACGAATGGTTAAAGGAAGTTTCGTATATACAGTCGTAATTAACCTCTTTATAAAAGTGTACTGATTCAGTGATTGGCGATTAGTGGATAGCTCTAGTATTATAGACAAGGCTTTTTAAAAGTCTTTCATATATATCAGAACTGAGTTATGGAAATTTAGGGTTAGGTTGTAATATTGATTATATATCTTTGGTTAGATTAAAATAATTAAATTTTATTTAGATACATACTTGTATGTATCTAAATAAAATTTATGTGTCTTATAAGCCTAGCTTTGATTAATGGATATTTGAAAATCAAAAATAAAATACTGCAAAGTGTGTTATGTGCTTGGAAACAAAGCGACCGTTATCTTCAAAGTGGAATTAAAGCGGAGAACGTAGTGATTTATTATTATTGTCTCTGGTGACCCACAACACACAAAAGATACAGTTATGGTGGAAAAATTGACGTTTAAACCGTTTGACGTTTAATGAAGCTTATTTTGAATAAAAATAATTGACTTTGACTTGACAAATAAATATATATGGAGCTATTTAATAGCGAACTGACTGAGACATGAGGCCTATACTCAGTCATGTTATATTGAAATAAAACTATTTTAACCGGATTAATACGAATAGAGAAGACGGTTAGAAACTTTCTACCACCTGGGACCCAATACTAAAAACTTTGAAGTCTCAATCCGATCACACCAGAGAGCAAGATACAGTCAACTCATTTTGCAAGAATCCAGGGCAGTACCTACGCGAGGCAACTAAGAAATCGTTGGCGGTAGTTTGAAATAATAATTGTATCAAATGACAGACAATTGCCACCTCAGTCTACCAGTTACAACGGACTACTGTAAAATGTTCGAAACGTCGGGTTCTAAAATGTATTTTTGAATACCAAAATTATACGCGATTAATGCGGTTAAAATAGTTTCGTTTCAAAATGTGTAATAATCGCGAAAATCAAAGAACTTATTATCAATCATTGTATTCGACAATACGATTAAATTTAGTGCAAGAATGTCTCGTAACAAGTTGAACTTTATAAATATTGATAGAAATTGATATATGGAATGCCATGCCGTTGGTAAAAGCAAATGTTTGGGCGATAAAGTCCTTTGATATGAGTCTTGTTATATTCGAGGTATATAATAGAAGTAGAAGTAGAAGAAGAAATAGAAGAAGGTTTCCTCTGGATACCCTGCTATACGGAAAAAGCGTGAAGCTGCTTTTTTTAAAGACAACTAGTAATGTGAGTTTTCGGTTCTCCATTTAACAATACATTTGTATTTTATATAAGAAGAAAATAAAAACAGTAGCCTCTCGTTTTCTCCCCTAGAATTGTATACAGATTGAACTAAACTTTCATGATACTCCGTTCTCCATTCTCCGCCAGAATTTGAAAAATTGTGTGTTGAGTGACGGAACTCAATGCCGTGCTTTCATCTTCCCAGAGTGAGGAAATGTACACATATGGTGTATAATTATTGCCCCTAAATGGGAATCAGAACCTCGACTATGGCGTTTACGGTCCAATTCTATCTCAGCGTGCCACGATAGCCTCATATCATATTCATCATCAAATACTTTTGAAGTCATGATAAAATTAATTCCAAGAAAAAAACCATTGTTCTGGCTTCGGGTTGTCTCAAACTGATGAGTTTGTTTTAAACTCGTTTGTTCCGCAATTCCGCCATTGCCATAGTAGAGACTGTCTTTTTTATGTGTGACTGTGATATATATTTAATAAATAGCATTCTCTCTTGCCAAACGATTGTTCATACAATAATCTTTGGGTAGCAGAAATTTGTTAAAATCTCTCTACAGAGACGCTAACAACAAATATAAGATGTAATAAGCGTATAAGAATTTTAACGTAGCTGGATATAGAACGCATGACTTAGCGGTCACAGCGCTTGAACGGTTTTCAAGAGGCGCAGGTTCAAATCTACCAAATTTTATACGTTTTCTAAATATGTCTTGATCAATGTGATTTTTTTAAAACTTTTTTTTTAATACGATGGTCCAATTAATGTTATATACTAATAGTTGTATTTACAAATACAGTGTGGGCACGAAATATAAATATGAAATTATTACAAAACCTAAGCAAGGTTATGAGAGCAGTAAACAAACCGAACGCATAAACGTCAGCCGCTAATGAAACTGAAGAGTGGAACAGCAAGTTAGTTACGACCACGGTAAAAATTATACAAACTTGAATATTTAATCGATAAACAACGATAGGCCTGAATTTGTATGGAGACACACTGAGTATTCGTTATAAATCGTGTTCGTAGAAGAGAAAATTCTTGTTCTATTTTCTTTTATTATTTCAGTATCTTTCAGAAAATTTCGTGTTCTAATTTTCGTATATTTATTTTTAAGGCACTGTGATTCAGCTTAAGTGAGGTTAGAAATTACGAATTAATACACCTTGCCCAAGCAGTCACCGTTACGCGCTTCTCTGAGCAGGCCGTCGAGGGTGACCCACCACCCTTGACTCCGCGACATGGCGTGTTAGCTCCCGCCACTGGGGTGCACGGACATTTTGGGGTTCCCTTGGCCCGGATAGTGGCGGTCGAGGTCGAGCACCGTGAGGTTTTAGTGGGTATACAGATGGCCTTATTACTTGTTCGGAGTCCCACATAACCACGCCAGGGTCCCTAATGGGGCTGGTAGCTGTATAAGAGATACTTACGAAAAAAAAAATCTTAGGAATTACGAGTTACATTCTATACTCTTTAGCTACTTTCTAAATATCTGACTTTCTCTTCCTTTTCTCTCTATATCTCTATTTGTAGGTATGAACCCGCGTGGTAGTGAAGTCAGCATGCTTAATTTTGACATGCACTGCTCACGATAGGCTCTATTTTTTTATATAATAAAATTTGTAAAGAAAGATAATTGTACAAAATGTTGAATGCTAGAGCCACGTTTGTTGCGGCGCGTGCGTTTTTAAGTAGCAGCTCTCCACTTCACAGTCTGAATGCTACGAGAGTGGTGCAAAGTTACAATGTAAGTATCAACTGACAGTAGTATTTATTAATATATTATGAATATATTTTCATATATTTTATATAAAATTTACTATATTCTTATGTTAATTCAAATAGCTTATCAAAATGACTGATATTTAAAACAAAAATATATATATATATATATATATATGCTCTGATTATAGAAAGCCCAGACCCGATTGCCAACTCTGCTGATATATGTGTGAAGTATATTAATATGTGATACAGATACGGAATATATGCCAAGTCAAATAGTTTACTAGAATAGTTTTAGTATGAACTGAGTGACTTGATTTAAGTTGTGGGTTCAATTTCCATTTGAGGGAACAAATATATCTAAATAAATTTCATTTCTCCGCTGTAGTAACGAGACAAAGCGCGGTGTTGACTTACGCCACTCAACACTCAATGTCTCGGATTCGGGCGGAAAGTGGAGACCGGAGGGTCTTGACAATAGTTTCTTGACTTCCCTACTATGCTGGAAAAAGCGTGAAGCTGCATGGAAATAATCGCTTCAGCCTATCCCCGTCACCAGATGCTCAGCAACTCGAGCGCCATGGTCTACTACTCCCTGGTATCGTGTTACACGCAAACACTTTCTGTTAGAACAGCGGAATCCAGACTTTAATATATTAATACAGTTAAAATTCTAATTAAGAGACAAGTTCATTAAATCTTAGAAGAAACTAAATTCCTAATCTATTAATTTAATCAAAATGTCACTGATCGCTATCTGTACATGGAAGACAAATACCCTCAATAAAAAACATATTGGGGGTATTTACCAATGTAATAGAACCGAAAACAATGTATTTTTTTCTGTTTGCCTGTGCATTTGTGCACATTAATTTTAGAAACGGCTTAATCGATTTAAGTGCAGTTTTCACTATTATATTTTGATAAACCCTGTTCCTTTAACATTTAGTGTTTATTTTATTTCAGTCAGTTAACAAATATAAAAATTACAATAATTTAAATAATACATTTCAGCAAAGTTTGTGATTTAAGTGAGAACGCGGGCGACCGAAAGTTCGAAATAGTTAAGTCGCGTCGTTTACACAGGCGAAGCCGAGAGAGGGGCGCTAGTATACAAATAAAAAACGAAAATATTAAATCAATATGTTGTAGAAAACGACAAATTTGTTTAAACTAAAAGGTACACGCGTAAAATTATTTTCTTGTTATTCCGATCGTCCCAGCAATGACATCCATTTTACTTTAAAGTACTATTATCAGTTCCGGGCACGTGTACAAATTTTGAATGTAAATCGAACAATTAGAAAATTCGCGTGGGAAGATTTTTTTACAAAATAGATAATATATTGCTTTTTCACTCAAATTTCTATACAATAACAACCTCTATATTTTATTACATATTTAATCAAATTATATTAAAACTATTTAAATGTTACAATGACTCAAATTAATTAAAAAAGACATATTTAGAAAACGTATCATTTTTTTAACGCAGCGAGATTTGAACCCGCGCCTCTTGAACGGCTTGGCTTTTTCAATTTTACTAAGTGTGCGAATAACACTTTAATAAATGTTAAAAAAAAGTCATTTTAATATATTTTTATTTACGTTGATTGTTTGTAAGACCAACTAAGTAAATTGTCTTGTAAGCTGAATGTAGTGGGTTTGATGCCCATAACTAAATCGTAGATACTATGTATTATTACCGTAATATACTTTTAGTTTTAGTCGAATTATAAATTTGTTTAACTAAAGAGTGGAGTTTAGACAATGGAGGCGAGTCCTAACACTTTGCTCCCAAGTTCCAGACACTGCTCTAAACTCAGCGAATCCATGAAATGCCAATTTTTTTTGTGTCAACAGAATATTTGATAATATCAACTTAATACAAAGCGCGGCGTTAAGTTCCACCAGTCAACACGCAATGTCTCGTTTTCTGGCGGAAAGTGGCAAACGGAGGGTCTTGACACTAGGCTCTTTCTGACAACCCCGCTATGCGGGAAAATCGCATAGCTGTAGAGAAAAATATTTTTTACTAAACTAAAGGCTGAATTTCTATTATTAACAAGTAACAATGGCGACAACAGCTACTGTCTAGTGTACATGAAGAGAAAAATTTAAAAGGCCAATGTCCAAGATACCGTTTACAATTTAACGCGTGATAAATTCCAACAAATTATTATCAAAAACCAAACAGCGAACTCTATTATAGAATATACTTAATTACAGCTTTATTATAAAAAAAGGCTTTCTTTTAAAAATTCCAAATATTTTATGCCCAAATATGGAATCCGCGACTATCATTAAATTATTGAGGTGACATCAATATTGGTAACCGCGCGGGTCAATTAGATACCAAGCGTTAAATTAATAAATAATCTATAGAATCGATGAGTGTGAGCCCAATCGGTCAACCCACGCTATCTTTTACCAAAACATATGTTTAGAAAACGTACATATTTATGACTGACGTGTATGCGTAGTGACAATTTTCACTGCTATACTGAAATTCCCAGGTTCATTTACCATCAAATTGTGTGCAATTCATATTTAAAATATTCTTTGTCCAAAAAGAGTTTTGCAAGCACTTTCAATCGTCAATCTATAACATAAAATTGTAGTGTCTGTTTGTAGCATAAAAATAACCACTTTTTACTCAATGCATATGTATGTATACACGGTACATATACATATATATATATATATATATATATATATTTTAAATATTTGTGTGTCTGTTTGTTCCGGCTGATCTCTGGAACGGCTGTACCGATTTTGGCGGGACTTTCACTGACAGATAGCTGATGTCATAATAAGTAACACAGGCTTACTTTTATTTTATAATTCCACATAGGCGAAGTCGCGGGCATAGCAAGTATAATATATCTTTGTAAATCACTTACACACGCTTCTAATTTCAAATTATTTACTCAAATTAATTTGTAGACTGACCGAATATTTTAATTAAACAGCCTAAATGATACCCAGAATAGGTTAATTTATAACAATATAACATTACACGAACGTTTTAGATTCCTTATCACCCAATAACTTATTCAAGTGCCACTTGCTGTGGAAATTTATTAGAGCTATGAAATGGTTATTTTGCTGGGAATTAAAACGGCGAATCGTGTTTGAAAAGTTTAAAAGTCGACGTAGACTTTTGGAACATTTTAAGGTGTTATTTAATAAAAAAAAAAGGAAAGTTTTCTTTATATTTAACTTTTAAGCATATATTTTTTATTTTATTCGTAAAACGGCGAAGTGTAATAATACCGTAACGTAGCGTAATGAGTAGCAGGGATTAAATTGTACACTTGACTTTAGTATATTGTTTTTATATTAGTTCTCATATATCGGGCGCGGAAAGTAGAAAACGGAGTGTCATGACACTAGGCTAAAGCGTAGAGCTCAAATATCGCTTGTTAAATAAAAAACAAAACATGAGCACTACTAGATAAATATAATTCATGAAAAATGAAGAAAATCAAAGCTGTATTTATACTATGATAAAAAATACCCTACAACTTGTTTTACCAAAGCGGGAAAATGCTAACAATTGGAATGGATTGGATTTTGGATTCGAACCCTTAACCAATCGCGTTTACAGCAAGACATTGTCCCACTGCGCAACAACGGCCTTTATAAAGTTTTCAAGTAGGTACAAATTATATATATAGAACTCTTAACCTATCCTAACATAAATCGTCGAGTATCCGAAACTCAAGACATATATATATGTACATACCCTAGACCTAGATATATATATATATATAGCGTAAATATGAATATAACAAAAAAAATAATAAGTCGTCATAAAAACACGTTCGATCGATCACGTCCAAATCGATTTTCTGCCGTCAACCGGTACGAATGATTTATTCGATTTACACTCGCGCCTGCCGACTCGCTTTGAAGCATGAAACTATAACATTTATCCACCTAACTTATTGTTTTATGATTATTGATCCATTTTGTTACCGGTGTTCTATGGGAAATGCTTTACATTATACATAGGTAAAGCCTACTCTACCGTCTGGGTACAAGAGACCCTAATGATAAATCATATTATTTTTAATATTTTTTTCATACACTTAGCAAAATGAGAAACATTTTTAGGAAACCTCTTGGAAACCTTCCAAGCGGTCTACTAGCTAAGCTATGCGACGCTGAACGCGTCCAAGAGGCGCAGGTTCGTATCCCGCTACATTCAAATTAATAGGAAGTAAATTTATAGGAAAGTTTATGAAAATTGTTAAAATATAACATAATTAGACAATTAAATATTTTATAACTTAATATAAAATAAAAAGAAAGTTTTATAGTTGATTGAATTTTTTTTTACTATTTTGTAATCGTCTTTTACGTTTCCCTTCATATACAATATCATGTTTCCCAATTACAAACTATTGAGAAACATCCAAAAAACTACAATTATATAATTAAAAACATTATATATTCTATGGTCTAACTAGACCACATATGCAAATACTCCAAACGGAATTGAACTCGCCACCATCGTTCAAACAAGCACACCAACTCCAAATCATATGTGAGGTGGTTAGATATAAATTAAAATATTCTTCAATTTAAATAAATCTTATTTCTGACGACAATTATTATCAGGTTACGATTGATAATTTTGCGGACGATCGTTCCTCTCATATAAATAGCTTGATGGAAACAGGACGTGTAAGACGAAATGATTTTTCTTAAAAAAATATTTAATTCCTATAGTATTTAAATTTTTCAAGTATTTTATATTAGTAATACATTTTTGGGAAAAGTATAAAAATTTGAACGCAGCCGGATGCGAACCCGCGCTTCTTGGAAGCCGTCCCAGCACTCCAACCTCCAAGGCATGCGTTCTTCTTCCGGCTACGTCGAAATTCTTATACGCTTATTACAACTTATTTTTGTTGTTAGCATCAGCGTTCAAATTTTATACAAATTTATACATTATTTAAGATATACATTGATGCGGTTAAAATAGTTTCATTTCAAAATGTGTAATAATCGTGAAAATCAAAGGACTTATTATACATATTCATTTCCCTGATCTGGTAGGCAGACCTCCGGTCAATTTGTACATTGCTAAAAACTGGAGAATATTACAGGTCTCCCTCTTGTCAGATCAAAATACTATAGAAATTTTATATATATATATATATATAACTTCGATACTTTTAGCTCAATTGAGTATTGGGACACACAAGATATACTATATAATTATTTCTCATACTTTATAAACTTCTACTAACAAGAACTGTGAACATTTCTCAATGAAATTTAAAACTTAATACATCTGTTGCATACGTACGAAATTTCACACGTCGGTTCCATTGAAATTGAATGACATACCTGAAATCAAAGAAACTAATAAATACACGTGAAACATTATAAATGTATTATAATAACTATGATTTTTTTAACATGCTTCATCCTAAACAGAGGTATAGAGAAGCTAGTGACAAGACACTCCGTTCTCCGCTTTCTCAATTCGAGACACTGTGTGTTGAGTGGCGGAACTCTACGCCACGCTTTGCTATTTTAATATTCTGCGTAAATACAGTCTAATGCTTTTGTAGGTATGGTAGAGTGACCACTAAGCTGCGGTCTGGAGATGCGGTTGAAAACAATGAAATGTACCGTTAAAAAGCGATCGTTGTACTGTAGTAGAAAAAGTGTAGGTTGCAGATTCAAATTCGAGTTGTCTTACAGTGCTTCTGTGCATTCATACATTCTTTTTGCGATTCGTCAATTTTTTTAGTGAACATGTGAAAAGGAGTGATTCTGATATAGTCACTGAATTCCCTTTAAATATATAGTTACAAAATGTATCAAACAAATAGTTACAATATTACTCGTATTTTACAGAACTTCATGTATCTTTTTGTGAATTGATTTTTAATAATTAGCGAACATGTAAAATAGAGTGGATTGTCACTAAATCACCTTTTAAAAATATATAGTATATAATATATATAAAAAAAATGGCGTTTTTATAAGTATATAATGGTATAATATTTATGGGAAGGTGTGTAAAGCGTGAATATTGCGCAAATGTTTATTACAATAATTTTAATAAAATGCGGCAATTATGTTGTTACCAAACCAATTGTATGGTAACTCACGACCTTTGCGTGTTGCAGGTCAAAGCGGCTAAATATTCGAAAATATAGCGGCATTAAAAGAACTTTACACAACTTTGAGTCTTTATACGTGTCGGACTGTATACGCAATGGTTGTGGGTTCGATTCCCACTCGGGGAAATTATTATATTTAAAGTACTCTTGAGCACCGTGCTATGTGGAAGAGAGCGTGTAGGCAAAAATAATATTTTTATATAGCAAGAACTTAAGGTTACGTTAAAAAATATCCTAATACTCAAGAATAAAGTGTAAGTACCTACGTATGTGTACCAAAAACATTTCTTGAAAACGTATAAGAAATTTTAACAAACGGTTTCCAAGAGCCGCGTATTTGAATCCCACTGTGTTTTTAAACGTTTTCCAAAAAGTATTTTTCAATTTCTTAAGTCCGTGCACTTTACTTAACACTTTAAAATGTTAAAATAAAGTATCAAGCTCAATTCACTCAGTGCGTTGAGCTCTCTTACTCTTCGCTCAATTACAGTACTCAATAATGTCTGTATGCAGAGCAGCGGCTTCTGTAGTGATAATAATTTAACATAGGTATCGTTCCATTAGCCGAAATATGAACCAGCAAGTGTCACTTTCAGCAAGTTACGGTCGAACTGCGCATCGATAACGATAACTCACGATAACGGTAAGATAACGATAAGAATTTTTCTTTGAATATGTAGAAATATGTACGGAAAAGTAATATTTTTTAAAAATCCACGAAGTCTGACGTATATAAAGCCGGTTTTTGCTATAATTAAACCATTTAATTTAAAAAATAAAAACATTTCAACTAATATCCAGTAGTGTTACACGCAATAAAGTGTATTAACATAAGCACATTTAACTTTCACAAGCGACACATAAAGGTTGCTCATCTGGGACAAACTGACAGCCAGAAGCTTGTCAGGTGTAAAAACCTGCATAAGCGGATGGTACCGTTAAATTTGTTCTAACAGCTAGCTACAACTCATTCACAAAAAGCCGCGGCCAAATGGCGCACGCGCATCCGATGTGGTGACCAAAAGATTTTTTTTTTTTCAAATAATATTTTATTTATTGTCATAATAACATTTGCTTGAAGTTGTTAAGTTAAGTAAGTTATGTTAATAGCTTTAATATTATCATCAATCCTTTATATTCTATCAATCAATATAAATGAAACTTTTTAACTTTCAAAGTAACTAGTTACTTGAAACTACTGGACGTAAATATTAAATATCAAACAAAAGCAAACAAAGCCCAGAGCGACCACAAGTATGTACTCATATATTAAGAGATCGTTTAAGTAGAAGCGTTTAGCCTTTCCACCTATACTTCATAAAGAAGGTGTAGTTACCAAAAAAGATGATTAAGGTTCTAATTTTGTAGTAACAAAATTTGTTACATATTATACGAGCCCTCGTATAGCCCCGATGTCTAATTCCTATCAAATCCACTACTGGTTTTCTTTAATAAGACGCACTAAAAGTAGATAAAAAACAATGAAAACTAAATTCGTCGTAAATACAATAAAAAATATTCATTTGAAACAAGTCACTGTAGCGATTTGCAAATGACACCGCAGACGGTTTATCTTTTACATTAGTTGAGTTATCAAGCCAAGCGAGCGACAATCGATTAACTTATAAAAAAAACCAACATCTTATGATGATCGTGCTACTTATCGGTAGAAATTACAATTGACATAAATGACATATTTATTTAAATTACATTTTGAATATTATTTTTATTTAAACATATCTTGGTTAAATACAATCGTTGAATCTACACATA
Organism: Podotricha telesiphe; assembly: GCA_038994665.1. Classification (NCBI taxonomy): domain Eukaryota; kingdom Metazoa; phylum Arthropoda; class Insecta; order Lepidoptera; family Nymphalidae; genus Podotricha; species Podotricha telesiphe. Next base: position 15,308 of record JAOYRR010000151.1, read on the forward strand.
TCGCGATTACAGTTAGACACTCGGCTACTGTGCCGTGATGGCCTTGATTTTTTTTACAGGCTTTTTCCCGCATAGTATGATATCATAAAGAACCTAGTAACAAAACATGAATTCCAGACATTGCGTGGTGTTTTTCTTATCACCAGAGCGCAGAAATGAAAATAATTTAAATATAAAAATTCCACCAAGTGTATTATTGGACACGACGAGTGTCAAACCCCAATCGAACCCACAACCAGTCGCGGTTGCAGTTAAAAGCTGACCCACTGCGCCACAATGGCCTCAATGCTATATTTAATTTAATGATATTGAAAATTTAAATATAAATGTATGTTTAATTACTTAAACGTGTATAAGTGGTGATGGGTCAAATGGGCTATAACGGAAGCCATATACCTATATAAAATAGGCTTAATGGTAAAACCAAGATGTAAAAGATCTTATCACTAATGCCAAGTGTATAATAAGATAAAATGCGAAAGTGAACCTTTTTAAAACTTTATATACATAAGTAAATATTTAAAAATAGTTTTCTTGAGCCATCATCGCTTAACTCACCGAGTTAGTTTAAAAAACATATTTTAGAGAATTCACACAAAAAAGTCCCTATTTAAAAACAGTTTTTTTTTTGTATTTTCAATAAATATCTTTTAATTGGAGGAGAGAAAGTAGATTATTGACTATAATTATATGGAGAAAAAAGTAATTGCCTAAGAAACACATAGAGACTGTATGTATACGTCTGTGTCGCGGTCATGTCGTAGAATAGACGATTTCGTGAAATCACTGACAATATCATGAAATGCTCAATTATTGAATGATGTGTGTTGACCAGAACAGTGGTAATGTATTGTTTCGCGATATGATAAATGTAACGCGCAGTTTTATATAATTGTTCATTGTGTGTTCAATATATTGCACAATATTTTGTGACATCATAATGGGGTGCTAAGAGAACGGAATCGCTGCGACTGTATTACATAAAGTAGGTATGGTGTCAAATACAATTTAAAAAAATACTCCATACGCTTGGTATTAGTCAAATGCTTGTTGTACCGGACTTTTGATAGGTGATTTCGGCCGTCCATGTAGTGTTCGTACGAAAAAAGCGATCGAAGCACTATGGGAAAGAATTCGAAGAAATCCTGTCCGAAAGTAAAAGTAAAGTAGTGTATTTTAAAAGATGACTTTGGTGTTGCAGCCTATAAGAGTGCACATGATAATTTGAAGTCCTTAAACCTAAAATAATCCTTACGAAAGACAGTGAAAAATATCTGCATAGAAAGAATGCGTGCTGCTATTGATAACTGGCCTTAACGTTTACTGGGCTGTATTGCAGCCAACGAGACCGCTTCGAATAAGCTTTGTATATTTTTTAATGGTTTTATGTGAATATATTAAACTTACACACTGTACTAGTAATAAATGTTAGGTACAATACAAAAAAAAAGTTTTGTATAACTGTGATAATTAGAATAGAGGAACCGCGCAAATTTAATTCAATTACCACAAACAAGCTGCACTTAAATTACATCTCAAATATTATCTTAAATAGCTGAAAATTACTAATTCTATAAAACCGTCATACTTTATACCATTAAATTGATAATACCAGTCGGCGAAACAACCAATTTTGCAATTTGCAATTTTGTTAAATAAAACTTCGCCTCTTGCGCAAAAAGTCGCTTAATATTCATATTTGAGACCCACTGGCCCATTTCTTTTGGGGCCAAAGTACCAATACGTTTTCTGTCCTATGCTACTGAATCTAAAAGTTTAAGGATAGACTAAAAATATAGTCCAAAAAATAATTTTTAGAAAACATATAAAAAAATTTATAGCAGCGGAATTGGAACCAGCGCCTCTAGGACACCGCACATGCGCTCTGACCGCTAAACCATTAGTTCGACTTTATGTGTGAATAACACTTTAAAATGTTAAGAATATTATATTTTATTTTAATATTATTCTTTTTTATTCTATTACTTTTTAAACTCTTACTTGAATTGTTTCTATCTATCAATAAACGGGAGAAAATCTTGCAACGCTATATTAAAACCTTTCTTGCTCGAATTGCCTGAAAATTTTCATTACGCATTATACTCAGGAAAAAAACCCACGACCACTGGAATCCACACAGCATATATCAGGCACATTTTTACCAACCCACCTTGTAGTTAAATACAATAGATTAGCTATAGGAACGCTATTTCATTATTATATAACTGTTATAGTAACTAAATAAACTGTTGGACCAGACGTGAATTCAATTGAGAATGTAAAACAAAAAATCGGTTATCTCAACAGCTTTAATACAATCTAGCTATCAATTATATGGAGATAGGCTATTAACGATTCCTGCAACTACTCGGTTGCGGTAAGCAGATTGGCTGTGTGTAGCTTTTTGTTTGTTTGTATGTGTGTTTATAATTTATTTATTTATTGAAATATATCTTATTATATTAACATACTCATATTCTTACTTATACATTTAACAAATATTATACCTTATAAACTAATACAAGTTTTATATGAAAATTATACCCTTTGCAAATAATTTAAACCAAAGATACTTTATATCACCTTTATAAGACATAAAATATCTTATATTTTCCCGCATAGCAGGGTAGTCAGATAGAACTTAGTGTCAAGACACTCCGTTCTCCACTTTCCGTCCGAAAATCTAGACATTGCGTGTTGATGAGTGGCGTAACTCAACGCCGCGATTTGTCTTAGGTACCATAGTAAAGAAATAAAAATGCATTTTTTAACATTTTAAAGTGCTAATCACACACTTTTTTTTCAAATGAAAATATTTCTAAATACAATCATTTACCCCAGTGGGAATCGAACCCACAACCAATCGCGTTTATAGTGAAACGCTGCACATGGCAATAACTGCGTACAGGTATCATCGTTCCAATTTCTATGCCTAAGCTATCCTAACCTACACCAAAATAACCTACATAGAGCAAGGCCTACACAGATAACAGATATCTCAAAGGCAACCTACACCTAAGGTCAATATGGCAAGAGACGATCCTTATACGCGCAACCGGTTGTAAAGTTCAGCGGTAATATGCAAAAAATACTATCGGCTCTCAATAAGGACAACTTGTTTTCCACTCAAAACTGTGGTTAAAACTGGAAATAGCGAAATCTTAATAAGAAATGTTTTTCTTTGCGCAATAATTCATTTCATATGAAGTTAATGCATAGATATGATTGATTTAGTACCAAGTCTTGATTGTAAGGTCCAAAAGTTGTGGGTGCCATAAATCCATATCCTCGCTCTAGTAAGTAACTTAACTTGAGCACTCACCTAATGTTCTGATTTTGGGCGAAATTCAGAAAATTTCTACATTCAACATATTGAAAAAAAATTTTTCAAGTTTTTATACGTTTTCTAAATATGTCTTTTTCAATTTCCTTAGTGTGCGAATAACACTTAACTATATTTAACAAATAGCATTCTCTCTTGTTAAACGATTGTTCGTAGAATAATCGTTTAACAAATTTCTGCTACCCAAAGGTAGCAGAAATTTGTAAATATCTCTCTACAGAGATGCTAACAACAAATATAAGTTGTAATAAGCGTATAAGAACTTCGACGTAGCTAGAGGTAGAAGGAAATTGAAAAAGACATATTTAGAAAACGTATAAAAATTTGAACGCAGCGGGATTTGAACCCGCGTCGCTTTCTTTCATACCACCAATGTGCAAAGTGTGGTACTTATCTATAAAAAAAAATACTGAAAACACTAGCGCATTTATATATACGCATTTAGTATTTATAACACAGTAGTCAAAACAATAGATAGATCACGTATCCACTCATGTACTGGTTGCAAGGACGTTCTGCCTCGATTCATTCAGATGATTTTGCTTAGGCTAGCCTAAGTCCGGATAACTTATATACCTTGAAATATATGAATACGAGGCTTGAGTCATGAGTCATTTGTATTAATTACTATGAGATTTTCTATTAGAGTATGGATAACATACGAAGAAAGCTTTAAGCGGAAATAGGATTAAATTTTTTTTTTTAAATCTATTTTTATTTAAGGACTTTTTATGTAAAAATACCATCGTTCCCTAAAACAATCTTCAAACACACAATTATAGCATTTCCTTAATCTTCTAAGAACACTATTTATACTTAAATTTATACAACATCTTAGCTAACACAGAACAAGGTTCAGACAATAAACATTGAGGTTTGAATTGTATTAAAGAAAAAACTATAAAAATATGTCATCATATGTAGGATAAACATACATTTAAATTGCTTGTAATTTTTTATGTATAATTATATAATATTGTAAAACGTTATTAACTTAGTTGAATTTGAATACATCTATATTTAATATAAAGAAAACAAAAAAGTTTTTGCAGCTTCACGCTCTTTACCGCATAGCATGGTAATCAGAAAGACACTAGTCTCAAGACACTCTCCACACTTCTTCACTTTCAGCCCGTTCAAATGCGTGTTAAATGACGGGACCTAATGCTGCGTTTTGAAATATGAGAACGGAGAAATGAAAACAATATAAATATATAATTATTTCTCCAAGTAGAGATTGAACCTACATCCACAGGTGTTTGCAATCAAACGTTGTTCCACTGTGTCACGATGGCCTTAATAGTATCATTATTACTGTTTTTTTATTTTCGCGTACTTAAAAACAAACCTGGGTAATATTTTATTTAAACTGATATTACCGTAAATAGTCTCTATAGAAAAATATGTCAAACTAAACGTCAAATAAAAATGGGATTTTTATTTAAAAGAGCATATTTACGATGGTACGAATGTAAAGCTAGTCGAGTCCACTCTCCACTTTCCGCCCGGGATCGAGATTGAGTGTTGATTGGCAGAACTGAGAGCAGCGCTATGTCCTATCAGATCGGGGAAAAGAGAGTAATTGAAATAAAATCATTCCCTCGAGACCGAAAACAGACACCACTGCGCTACCACGGCCCCATTTTTTTATTATTTTTACTATATTATTTAAATTATTGTCCTTAAGTATGTTTTCTTTATAATTCCTAGTACTTTTAAGGCAAGGTCGGTGACTTCCGAAAACAGACGAAGGCAGCTTTAACCGGAAATAGGTTTGGAGGATATCATGTCAATAAATAATTGGCATTGATGGAAGTATTTTTACACCTACTTATATATATATTTTTTTTTATTTTTGTTATATACAAATTAAAAGCAATTGCATCTGTAAATATTACTTTGATATTTTTTAAGTGTTTTTTTTTTATTTTGTTCCAAAAGAACGTATTATATTGACATTATCTATACAAATAAATAAAATAAGGTAATCTAAAATAAGGTAATAAAATATTGTAATCTGTTTGTACTATTGAAATAACCGCTTTTTACTTCAATATTACGTTATGTATATACATTATGTTATCTATAACATTGTAAAACAATGTTTGTCTGTTTGCTCCGGATAATCTCAGAACTTGTGATACTTTCATTCTATAATTCCACGCGGACGAAGTCGCAAGCACAGCTAGTATAGTATATAAACTAAGTCACTAATTTATTATTTGAATACAATACCTACAGTTAATACCACTACAAAATAAAAGAAAACAGTACATACTTCTACACTAGCTTTGGCCGAACTTATTTTGGCGAATGACTAATTACTTAAAACACAGTCCTTAACAAATTTTCTGTAGTTTCAATTGTCGGTTACCATGTTTTCCGGTCATTGATACTTTTAACCTTTGCAGCTCTGATACTGTCAGATTATACACACCCACTTACATACCTACTTATATATGTATATAAATGGAGGTGCCAACATCAAGAAAAAGTTTTTTTTTAATTTTTCTTTATTTTATAGACAAGGCAAACGAGCGTTCTGGTCACCTGATGGTAAGTGATCACCGCCACCCACAACCCAGTGTAACACCAGAAGAGCTACAGGGATGTTGCCAGCCTTTAAAGTTATAATAATAATAGTTAAAATAATAGTTATAACAATTGTATAGAAATTTCGACATGACCAGAACGTATAGCTTAATTGACTTGTCTAGGCTGGAATGCATAAGACACAGATTCAAATCCTGCCATATTCATATTCTCAAACAAAATTGCATTATATACCTATCGTAGTGAGGTTGTGGGTTCGATTCTCACTCGGATATATAAATTATTTTAATTTATCCGCTTTGGCAAGACGAAACGCGGCGTTCAGTGACGTTAGAAATCGAGCGAAAGATCGAAGGTGCACACTATTTCTCTGACTGTTATGCTGAATAAAACGAGAAATTGTTTAAATTTTTGTATTGAAATTGTATTGAAGTTTACATTAAAACTGGTTTTTCATCTATTGACATAAAATTATATTCGACATTAGGCGTTGCTCCAAGCAGACGATGCTCCAAAAAGTGCCCAACGCGCCTAAACAAATTTTCATTTACGAAAATATATGGATTATTTAGCTTATTAGCTATACATTACACATTGCAAATAAAGAAAAGCTCACAACTTTCCTCTCAAAATTATTCCTGTATTATGAGTTTTAAATCAACAAGTAAGTCTTGTGACCCCAAAATAAATATAATATATGGCCATATTCAAGAGGCCGTTTAAGTTTATTGGATACTTGTTAGTATATTTAACTTGGACGTTGTATTCGAACTTGTGTTGTCACTTGTCAACAATGTTTTCCTGTATGTAAGCGTCGGTGAATATTTATATGCGTGGCTTCGAACCAACAAGCGTTAGATGCTATCCATTCTATCGAAGAGGCTAGAAAGCCTGTCGCATCAGTTTTTTTTAGAAATCAAATAAAAATATAACGTAGCGGGATTCGAACTCACACCTCTCAAAAATTGTTAAACGCTCTTAACAATTAAGCTATACGTTCTTACAGAGATACGTCAAAATTCTTACACTGTCTTGTTAAAATATTTCTTTATTTTCTAAAAACATTGAGCTATTAATTATCAATACTGGTTTGGTGCTATATGACGGATGAATCTTATAATATAAATAATGATGTATAGAACAGCTGATTTAGACTTTTAGGTTGCGTTTCAAATTTAGCTACAAATCCTTATTAAAAGTAAAAACACATCGATAGAAGGCAAATAACCATAACGAATCGCATAACGGTTTCGCCATCGAGTTTTTCTATGAGTGTCGAAAACCTGTCACGTTGATAAAAAAACTGACCTACATATCGCGAACAGAAATAAATAAAGGAATTTTACACCGATACCAACAATTTGACGGACCGTTAGATTATATTGTATACATTGCGAGCTGTTTAGGGCGAACGATATATCTATAGAGAGATGAATGTATAGAGAGATGAATGTATAGAGAGATGAATGCATAGAGAGATGACTGTATAGAGAGATGAATGTATAGAGAGATGAATGTATAGAGAGATGACTGTATAGAGAGATGAATGTATAGAGAGATGAATGTATAGAGAGATGACTGTATAGAGAGATGACTGTATAGAGAGATGAATGTATAGAGAGATGACTGTATAGAGAGATGAATGTATAGAGAGATGAATGTATAGAGAGATGACTGTATAGAGAGATGAATGTATAGAGAGATGAGTGTGTAATGAAATTATATAATCATTATAGTATCAGTTGCGGGCAGCAGCATTTTCTCGTTTAATTTCTAATACAAAAATATCATAATTATTACTATTTGTAACACTTTTACTTAGTGTTATTCGCACACTTAGGAAATCGAAAACGTATAAATATTCGAAAACGGTTTTCAAGAAGCGCTGGTTCAAATCCCGCTGCGTTCAATTTTTTATACGTTTTCTAAATATGTCTTCATCGTTATTAAGCGTAATAAGCTTATGTTATAGTAAATTTATCTATTTTTTTTAATTAAGATAACGTACCAACATACTGTATATCTATAATTTATAACAGCGCTCAACCATCGTTCGTTAAGACAATTAACTAGGGTATATTTAAATATATATATATATATTTTTAGAACCCGACGTTTCGAACACTTTACAGTAGTCCGTGGTCACAGGTAGCTGAGGTGGCACTTGTCTGTCATTCGATACAATTATTATCTCAAACTACCGCCAACGATTTCTTAGTTGCCTCGCGTACTGCCCTGGATTCTTGCAAAATGTGCTGACTGTATCTTTATCTCTGATTTGATAGGATTGAGACTTCAAAGTTTTTATTATTGGGTCCCAGGTGGTAGAAAGTTTCCAACCGTCTTCTCTATTGAAATTAGGGTGTTTTTGTATTTCAATAGCCTCGCGGATCATCCTTGGGATATATCTGTTTTCCCTAGCGAGAATATGAGTTCTATTCTATCATATGGGTTCTAAAAATGTATTTTCGAATACCGAAATTATACGCGATTAATCCGTTTAAAATAGTTTCATTTCAAAATATATATATTTCAGTTTTACATTTTCTTTAGTTATATGGGAAGTATGGATACCTCCCTAGTATAATACTAGTACTTGTGTCAGGAGGCCCCGCTCCTCCATAACACTTCATACATTTGAAGTACTAAATATTGACAATACTATTATATTTAATTTGTTAGTTTCGTTCAAATACTTTGAAATTTATATAATTGAAAGAACGTGTTGGCAACTTGAGGCAATCAGTACAAGCGTTTTATGATGAGTGATAAAAAATCCTAACTAAATACAACCGTTAAACTGAAGATTGGAGAGTGTCTTGTATATTACAGACACAAAAATCTGTAACGAATCAACAATAGTGACACAACACTACAGATTAAATGTACTGCCTAATTTAGTGGGTATATAGAAAAATAATTGTCATAATTAGAAAGTAAAGCAAATGCGATGGGTATGGGTAACAGCCACAGCCATTAGAAACCCAATATCTCTAAAATCAACGGAGACCAGATAATATAGTATCAAGAGTAACTCTTCTCTGTATACTCGTAAGTATGCCTAAAGTTAAAAAAATCATAGAAATAAATAACCTGCTAAAAAGCGACGCCATTTCACCTTCATCAAGGAAAAGGCCTCGACTGTCAGATTAGAATCAAAGCTTTTTTTCAAATGACCATATTAAATAGGTTGTCTCTTTTAAAAAATTACTCATGAATATTAATGTTGCTATCACGTTCTCGTTTAATCGAAATTAGGAATCGATTTTAACTCGTCAATCTATGCTTCGTTTAGTGTTTTAGGTTAACATTTTGTTAATTTGATAACATTCTCGGACCAATCAGGGGAATTGATCTGGTATACAGTTAGCCTTGTTTCTTTAAATTTGAAATAATGGTTATATTCCCAATGCTTTTTCCAAGCGAATACATTAATCACACTAAACGAACTAAATGAATAACAAAATACAATTAAAGCAAACCGTTAAAATCGATTTCAATACATCCAATATAGCACGTAAAATATTGACATCACTAAATCTTTCTATTACGGTTTTAAATTCAAATTGGCTTTGTAAAGCGATAAAATATATAGCGTTTAACAGTTTAGGTCGCTGTTAATTAATGTTATTTCTTATTAAACAGCGTAAATAATGTGCATTTAAAACATATTTTTTTAACCTGTTATAGTTTTCGATCTCACAACCAAGCAAACGGTTTTATGAATTTTAACCATAAGTTTAATATGGACAATTATTTATTATCTGTGTAACTACTAGAGAGGTAAAAATTTGTAGTAAAAACATCGAGAAACATGGAAATCGATTAAACGTACACATAGTATAGTATCAACATCGCAAAGTCCGAATCCCGAACAATACAATTACAATCGAATTAGCCGCCAGCTATCTGATGAAGGCGATGGTCCGTTTCAATAGTGCTTTCTCGATAGCCGACACTCGGTTATCGTTCGACTATCAAGTCCGTTTACAAATATTTCGACATAGCGATAGCAATCGAAGGCAAGTCGTTGGGTTGAAACAAGTTTATATTAATACTTTTGGCCACGACTCCGTTTACATATTTGGTATTTCGATACGATCTTTCGTAAAGCTTCATGATATTAATTACTTTTGGAATGTATTTCATAAATGGGCGTTGTGTGTTTTCTTTTAAAATATAATTGCTAGGTTATATTGTAAATTTAAATTGTTTTAATCAGTTTAAGATATAAATATCATAAGTTTTAAAATAACTGCTAGGGAGAGGATGGGCGGCGAAAAAAAGGTTATGTTTTGAGAGCTTTTTAAGTTTGTATCCGAAAAAGAAGTGTCTACAGACAAGAACAAAATATAACTTATATACCAATATACAGAAGATGCTTTAATAATTGAATTGAATACCCCTAACCGCTAATCAAACAAGCTGGTACTGCGCCAACGATCGAAGAATGGACCAATCACAAGTTATCGCTTCACGTGTGTTTAATGAATTTTAATTAAAATAATTTATGTCATCGTACGATTTTAATTAAATCCATCGTCATCTCTGAAAGTTAATGACGTTAAAATATTTATTGCCTTTCTAATGTCAATTATGATACAGCGTTTGTTTATTACACAACACAAAATTTATTGTTTGGGTGATTTTGGGTTTTGAACTGAGACAAAACAGATCGAAATTATATATATATATATATATCCGTGTTTTTGGGCCTGTATTAAAAATCTGGACCTAGGACCTGAAAATACTTTTAGAAATTATTCTTTCAGTCTGTCTATATGGTTGTCTAAGCTAATGGTTATTTAATAACAAAACAATTTAAAAGTGACGTAAATACCTGTACATATCGATGTTATAAATAATGATTTATTGATCAGTATAAAAAAAACTACAGTAAAAATCTAATTCGAGTGCCAATAGACTATTAAAAAGCTTTTTAATACATATTTGGAAGTCATTCTTACTTAATATGTACATTAAAACAGTAACTAGCACATCAAACGCCTTATTATCTATTAAGTTGTCATATATTATTTTTATTATTTAAAAGATTCAACTTTACGATTTTTGCCGCATTACAGGCTTGGCAGTGAGAAACTAGTGTCAAGGCACTACTTGCAAGCTTCTATATATACACCTAAATAAATCATAACACAGCATCTAAAATGGCTACGCGTTACAAGGAAGTACTTGTGAGGATTTTAAAATAATTTGCTTAGCTTAATGGCCGCTTGAAACCGCCAAGCTTTTACACCTTTGTACAATTTATTTAACAAACATACAAAGCTGCTAACATCGCAAACAAAATTAAACAAGCATTTATATTTAGTGCCAAGTAAGAAACCTATAGGATTTGCCAAATGTTGTTATTATTATTTTTAGCTTAACTCATTACCCTTAGCTTTTTCTCAAATAGCAGGGTGAACCTAGTGTCAAGCAACTCCGTTCTCCACTGAATTCGAGAAATTGCGTTTTGAGTAGCGGAGCTCAAAGCCGCGCTTTGTCTTGTTCACCAAAGCGGAGAAATAAAAAAACTAAACCAAGATCCTTCCTTCGAGCAGGAATCGAACCCTCAACCAATCGTGTCTGCAGTCCCACTGCGACACAATGTTCATAAGTTAGAAACACCAAAGTTAAAACACTCAGTTTATCATTTTTTTCTACTGTCTGCGTTATTTTGAGATACTCTGTGGTGAGTGGTGTAAGCCAATATTTTGACACATTGCCTTGTCTTACAATTAGGCATTATTATGGCCTTATGATACTGTATATAGACCTAATCATTTTCTGAGACCTAATTGTGAATAATATGGATGATTAACGAAATAATTTGCACAATATATAAAATAATTTAGCAATAGATTACTTCAGATTTCTTTAAATGTCGACGGATATGGCTGAACGTCTGTTAACGTTTATTGACTCAACTCCTTAATCTATCCACATAATACTAGGAACTAGGTATTTTTAATATATAACTTAAATTCAATATCTCAGCTAAATACGTGAGTGTTATTTTTCTCTTGGTATGACTAAATTGGGTAATCAGTTTAAATATGAAACCAAAAACAGCACCTGGTCTTCATATCTAGGACATCAGGTTACATCGACGAGTGCTAGTTTTCAAGCTAATTGGGATAAAAATAACGTTGATATAGGGGTAAGTACAAAAAGTGTGTGAAAATTTATATGCGCACTTAAGTAAACCACCAGCTCGTTATGTCAATACACTTTCAACTCCCTACCCAGAGATATATAGAGATAAAAGATGTAAATAAGCTTGCAAGTGAGAATGCAAATTGAGCAAAACTTCCTTGCTGTTTGTTGAACGCACTTTGGATACGCAGGACCGAAGATCAAATAAAAATTAAAATATTAAGGGCTTTTCCTTATAAGTTTCTAGTAAAAAGTTTTTTTAGTCTCAAGAAATACCTGAATGAGTCGTGCCTTTAATAATTGAGCACTTCAGTACAGTAGCATGTAAGATATAGTAAATGCTTAATTTATTGAAGGTAAATCCCATAGTGTTTGGAAATTAACAACCTTTAAGGAAAATATATTATAAAACATACATTTTTAAAGTGTTATTCGCACACTTAGGATATATAGAATTGAAAAAGACATATTAAAAAACGTATTAAAATTTGAACCGTTATATGTGAACCGTTCAACGGTTTTCAAGTGAGTTCAAATTTTTATACGTTTTCTAAATATGTATTTTATTATAAAACATTCTGCAAATCGAACTAACGATATGATTTCTGTTTCTTTACAATATCTATTAATGATATCGCTCATAATGTTGTCATGGCGCAGTTGGGTGTAATCCATGATGATTGGCAGTTCGATTTTCCTTCGTAGGAATGTTAATTAAAATATTTAAAATAATTTCGTTTAGGTTTTGGATTAAAAAATCACGCTATATGTTCCGCCACCTTACGCGCTGTATTAAATATTGAACAAAAGGCTCTTTTAAATATCAAAAAACTTCATTTTTTCTGGAATCAAAATAGCAATAAAAAACGTCCCTATATTGACAAATATAAGTAAGTAAGTTCTAATTAAAGGTGCAGCTCATAAAAGTGTATTAAAAAAAGTCATAATGGCGGCAAGTGTTTCTTATTTAAACATAAATATATATAACTCAGTCCTGATTGTATTCATTATTCATATAACAGCGGAAGACCATAATTATGAATGTATCCAACATGTTAATTATTTAATATGTATCAATCGGGTCAAAATAGCAAATTAGTTACTAGAATATATTACATTGATTTTTTTTCAGCTTCTCGCCTTTAGATAGAACCAGACCTTTACATCTATATATAATATTAATAAGTTCTTTGATTTTCACGATTATTACACATATATATACGCTGGTATATACAAACTAGATTGTGACTGTGGCTTATCTTACATTGGTCAAATAAAGAGGAGCATCGGTATAAGAGTGAAGGAACACGTCTCCGATATCAAGAATGGGCTTGTATCGAATTCAGCGCAGTCAGAAGTGTGTGAGCATACAACGGATAAAACCAACCATTACATCAGGTTTGATAAACCTCATATTCTCGCTAGGGAAAACAGATATATCCCAAGACTGATCCGCGAGGCTATTGAAATACAAAAACACCCTAATTTCAATAGAGAAGACGGTTGAAAACTTTCTACCACCTGGGACCCAATACTAAAAACTTTGAAGTCTCAATCCGTTCACACCAGAGAGCAAGATACAGTCAGCTCATTTTGCCAGAATCCAGGGCAGTACGCGAGGGAAAAGAAATCATTGGTGGTAGTTTGAGATAATAATTGTATCAACTGACAGACAAATGCCACCTTAGTCTACCTGTAACAACTGTAAAGTGTTCGAAGCGTCGGGTTATAAAATGTATTTTCGAATACCAAAATTATACGCGGTTAATCCGGTTAAAATAGTTTCATTTCAAAATATATATAATATTATTTCTATATAACGCAGACTTAGACTCTACATTTGCAAATGTCAGCTTTCTACGCCTAGTAGTATCGATTGTGCGTTGTCTGTCAGTTGATAATGAGTAACGGAAGATTACGCTTATTATAAATAATTTATGTTTAAAGCGTTGCTAGCAGGTTCGAAACCCGCTGCGTTCAAATTTTTATACGTTTCCTATAAGAACTCCATTTTCTAAGTGTAATAACATTTAAAAAAAGTTAAAATATAATTATATATAATTTTACAACGCCACATAATGCATATATTTTTATAGACCTATATACTTAATAAGTATATACTTAATCTTATTAGAGCACTACGTGGAAAATGTATGACAGTCGGCGCTTAGTGACGTCACGGCTAGGACACAAGACTCGCTACCTGTTTTCTACGAGACCGTGTAAATTAAAGCTAAGTTAAGCTCCGTTCAATTTCCGTGTCCCATTCATTTGTTACTTATATACGCATACACAGCTATGACACCATTTTGACGTTGACAGGACACGCTTAATTAAACGCAACAATAGCAGGTTCAAATATCAATTGGGGTTTTTTTTATCTACGAAATATTATGTTTTTGTTTCATAATATTGATAAGTCTAAACACAAAGTCTATTTGATCTTCTTTCATTAGAAAAAAATTGTCATAATACAATATTTTGTACAACATTAAAATATTTTGAATAAATAATAAAAATAGAAAAAAAAAAAAAAATTTAAAAATATTTAATTTATCTTCTCAAATTGCAAAAAAGAATCCTAATATTAGATGTACCTAAAATATAATTCTGTCTGTCATGGCGCAATGTGACAGTGCCTGACCGTAAACGCGATGGTTGTGCATTCAATTTTCACTCGGGGTATGATTATATTTAAAATATTTTTATTTTACTATTACGCCACTCAACAAGCAATCTCGGATTCAGGCGGAAAGTGGAGAACGGAGTGTTTTGACACTGGTTATTTCTCTATAAAAACTTTAATGTCAAATGTCTCCAATCTCAATTATATTTATTACATAGACAGGTAGTGTATTATTTCAAAATATTTAATGTCTAACAAAAGTTGTAATTAAAGACAGCGTGTTGTCGATATCGCTAAACGTTTATAATAAAAACGAATTAAAAAAATATAAAGGTGTTACCGGATTCTTTATTTTGTTTAGACGCAACCTAGCGTGTCATTGAGGCTTCTGCCTTTCGACGGACATTTGTGGATTTACAATATTTATTTCAACAACTATTTTTAGATTTTTGGAAAAGAACTTCTTTTTTTTTCACTGACTCCATTACTGCGGAATACTTATATACAAATTATTTTGACTAAACAAATAGTTTCGTAGTTTACTGTTATAACACACATTTTCTCAAATTCAGGCGTAAAGTGGATGACGGTATGTCTTGAAACTACTGCAAAATAGACTCGAACTTTTATAACACAAGAAAGGAGAAAGAGTGCAGGGTAATTGTCTTTCTTGTATGAAATGGTTTAGGCTTTGCTTTGTTAGTCCTAAGTAAAGGTTTGATGCCATTCTTAATTTGGTGCTTTTCATACTTCATAGGTTATATTAGTATACATTCTTTGTAGTATATATTATAACTTATTTACAATCATTTGCACCTGCAACTACAGGTGAGCAATTCTATTGAAATTGTTTCTTGTTTTTTAATGGAGAATTCAGAGGTCATTTAAGAAATTTTATGTAGTTTTTTTTATTTGTGAACATAGAAAAATATGTATGTGTATTCTTAAGAGCGTGTTTCCGACATTCTCTCTGCTTCTAGTGCCAAGTCACTCCGTCCTCCATTTTCAACCAGAAATCAGGGCATACAAATTAAAATTTTCTTTATTCAAATACACAAGCACTTTTAAATCGTCAAATGGCTATCTACCACCATCTCTGAAGGCAGTTCTGCTAAGAATAGTCACAGAGAAACGAAACAGTTGCTGTTTTCAAATATGAAAGTTTTTTTTTTATTTCTACACATTAATCTCATGTAAATAAAAGATAGAAACACGAAAGCTTTAATGAAAGATTCAATGCTGTAAGTGTTTTGTTTTAAGTAGACGTCGTCGTACCAGAGACAGAGACAGAGAGAAAAACTAATATGAGTACATTCCGCTCTCCACTTGCCAAAATCCAATACTCAGTGTTACAATTATTATAAAATACATATATCCATATAAAAGCGAAATAATTAATTATCGCAACGTAGTTTTATCTTTATCTAAAAAGGAAACATGACAAATGTCTGGCTCAGTTTTAATTACTTCTTTACTAATGACTGCTTAGCCGTAACTCAGATAAAGTAAATTAAAGGCTTAATTTAATTTCACATGATAATATTTCGCAAACTAACTGGTTTTCTAATTTTATGGAACATTGGTGATTTCATCAGAACGACTTAGTGGCGCCGCTAACTGTTCAAAGTCAAAGTCAAATCATTTTATTCAAAATAAGAAGATACATGCTTCATTTTCGTTTGAACGTCAAACTAATTACCAGCAATTCACTAAAGCTAATGCCTCTACCTGAGAAGAACTGGCGTAAAAAAACTCGGCGGGATTGCATTTTTCTCCAATCAATTATTAGTTGAGTTACAGTTCCAAGTTCCATTTTTTAAATATCTTATAATTACTAGTATATTTGTTTATATGCAATTTTTTATACAAGAATTGTTGCGTTAGTTTTCGACACGAATGAGTCACTATGCGTTTAATATCAGACGGAAGTTATATTAAAAGCCTCTCCCGTAATTTCGTTTAAGTGGACTATAAGCTGTCAAATTTAGTTTTTCCCATAGGAATGAATTTAAAGGCTTCCTCCTTTACACTCCCCCACAATTCCCAAGGAATCCGCATCCATATACTTTCTGGTGTTCGATATATAATCTACACAAATAAATAAAATTTGAGTGTCTGTTTGTAATATTAAAATAACCGCATTTTTCTAATTGCATATGTACCTAATGTATACACATATAAAAATTTTGAGTGTCTGTCTATTTATTCCAGCTAATCTCTGGAATGGCTGAACCAATTGTGACTGGACTTTCACTGGCAGATAGCTCATATAATAAGGAGTAGCTAAGGCTAGACGAAGCCGCGGGCACAGCTAGTATATAAATATAATTCTTATCAACTTACGTATAAATGAAGCGCGAAATCAAGTTACTCAGGTCTTATAACAAAATAGGAGATAGGCGATTATGCAAAATACCCTAGCGACTCGACTTAGTATCGAATTGCTAGCAGCCAGCGACATGTAATTTAACGTGATAGCTTATAATTACAGGGCTCTATTAGCCCTTGTGTTTATAATAAATTTTATTCATGAATAGATAAATAATAATTGGTATGCAACTAATATCACCAAAATATTAGGAAATGGTGGATGTAGACTGAATGTGTTACAAGTTTGAAGTTTACTAAGGATGGTCTTTTTACTCTAAAGTATTGTAATAATGTAAGAAAGCAGCGCTATTTCGACGCAATGGTGTCGGAAGAAGTGCTTGTCGATTGCTATTGCTATTTCTATGAAAATTTGCAAGTGTGTCCTGGTACTAAATCATTGCGTACTAGACGATAAAAAAAAATTTTTAATATGTATTTTCCTTTTAATTTATTTTTTATACCAATATTTTCTTTGATTTTCGCTATTATTACACATTTTGCAATGAAACTACATATTTTAAACGGATTAGTCGTGTATTATTTTGGTATTCGAAAATACATTTTTAGAACCCGACGTTTCGAACACTTTACAGTAGTCCGTACCTACCTACCTGTGACTGGTTATAAAATAATAATACAGTATTAGTAAATATTGGTATTTTGAAATGAAACTATTTTAACCGGATTAATCGCGTATAATTTTGGTACACACACACTTTACAGTAGTCCGTGGTCACCAGATAGACATCCTACGGACTACTGTATATATAATAGTTTCATTTCAAAATATCAATATTTACTAATAATGTATTATTATTTTGTAACCATTCACATTACACATGTCCCATACATCAATTTTACTTTCTCGCACACATTTCGAATATTAATAGCTTTACATTCCGTATCACCTTTTAGCGTTTTACAAAGAAAAAGATGGGGAGAACTTTCTAGAATTGGTAAAGTGCATTCCCACATTCATATTTAATTATTTTTCATATATGGTAATAGCTAAGTAGGTACATACATATATAGATACGTTGATACGGTTGATTGATAGTATTTTCCAAGTTTTAACGACTTTAAAGACAATTAGCTCTTATTGAATTATTTCAAATAAAACTTATAATTTCTTTTAGTTTAAGATAGGAAAAAAATAGCTAGTGTTAAAAAAATCCTTTCTCCACTTTTCGCTATTTTTTACGACATTTTATGCTAGCTTGCGAAACTCAACGCCGTCTTTTATCTGGCCAGACAGAATATACATACTCCCAAGTATAAGTCCACCAACATCGCGAGTACAGACGACCCAACTAAATTATACCAGAAATATTCATAAATAACAAACATTGTTTATTATGTTCATCGTCCGTTTAACTTGTAAGCGGAATATAAAAAGTAAATTCACTATATAAAGCGTAGCCGGACGCCAACGTCTATATAAGTCGAGATGCGCAGGCGCATCTAACGGCGCTGCGTGACCTTCTATTAATTACCGTTCCTACACCCAGCCCTTGGAATTTCTTCCTCTGATACTGGTTTCACTCTTTACTTCGCTAATCAAAAAGATTGGTTGTTCAATTACTGACCATGACTATATTAACAATTTGTTTAATTTAGAAAAAAAACACCTAAACGCTATTTTCTGCGTGGCATAGTCAAAGAGAACATAGGTGTTAAGACGCACCTTTATCCATTTTCCACCCGAAATTTTCTTCTGTGATCTTACAAAATGCTAAAAATTATAATGTATTTATGGGCTCTTAGGATATTCAGCGAAATATTATATTAAACTAAATAATTTTAATTAGCTAACTGACAGATTTAGTAGGTTAAGGACAAAAAAAATCTAATTCTTCTACATTTTCTATATTTAAAATTACATGTAAACATGCATTTATAAATAATCAAATCTATCTATTAAACATTTTACTTCAAGTGGAATCGTGAAAAACCCGCTCTTCCCGTTTCGCGCACTTGACCGCACTGGATTGTTGAGCCGTTGCGTAATAAATTACAAGTAGATGACCAAGTGGAGCATCGTATCCCGGTACCGTTGATTTTACTACTCATTAGTTAGTCATCATGGCACAGTTGTGTAATGTCTGGCTGTATGCGCGATTGTCGTGGGTTCGATTAGACGCTCAGTGATTTTTAAATGAACAGTTCAATTTAGTGACCGATAACGTAGACCTTGGTTGACCTTCGAGAATACAGTATCGCTTATACTGGAGGAAAATCATATAAAAAGCATGAGGGATGCCCCGGATGTATGACAGTGGACGAGGCGGAAGAAGTACGCAGGTACCGTAGCCTTTGGCGGTCCTTTCTCTCTGACAACCTCGCTTGGTATCAAAAGCATTGATTGTAACTAGACAAATCGCGGTGTTGGCACCCTACAAGCATTAGACGGAAAATAGAGAACACTTTGTTAACATTTTTAAAGTGTTATTCCCACACTAAGGAAATTGAAAAAGACATATTTAGAAAACGTATAAGAATTTGAACGCAGTGAGATTTGAATTTGTAGAACGCATGGCTATGCGGTCAGAGCGCTTGAACGGTTTTCAAGAGGCGCGGGTTCAAATCTCGCTGCGTTCAAGTTTTTATACGTTTTCTAAATAGAGAACAGTGTTTTGACACCATTTAAATGCGAGAGGCGTATGAAAATTAGGTAAACTTTATGCGCACGCGCCCGTCAGGTGTTTTCCAGCTGGCCTGTTTTTGTGTATGCACCTTGCATATTGCACTGCAATTGGTCATCATGTGAATACTAAAAATAGCTCGAATATTTGACATTTTATTTGTTTTTACCGATAC
The DNA here is from genome assembly GCA_038994665.1 of Podotricha telesiphe. Lineage (NCBI taxonomy): Eukaryota > Metazoa > Arthropoda > Insecta > Lepidoptera > Nymphalidae > Podotricha > Podotricha telesiphe. Next base: position 35,176 of record JAOYRR010000151.1, read on the forward strand.
CGCAATTGTTAACAATATATGTTAATTTTTTTAAAACAATGTATGATAATATTTTAAATATCTCTTAATGTTATGAAAGGCTTTATTTAAAAAAAATGCTTTATTATAAAGGAAAATCTGCAAAATTTTAACCTTAGTCGAAATAAGCAATAGTTAGTACCCACTGATCTAACTGTCAATTAAATAATCAGAAAAATTGGGATGACTTAAAAATTTGTGTTACACATCTATGAGAGGATTTGTGCCTCTAATCTGATCTAGTTCCAATCTCTCTATTCATCATAAAATTATAAAGCATAGAAAACATTTTAAATCGTAACTATAATTAATTGTATGTATTTATTGCATTACACATTAATAATATTACAGACACAATGTAAATTACACATAATATTTTCCAGATACATGTGCAGTGTCAATGAACCGGCCACTTTATTATAAGAATTTAGGAATGTCACTTCTAAGAACCGCCGACAAGAAACTAAGTAGTCACTCTCGTTAATAAATCAATAATTTACATTGAACCAAATATTACAAAAGAAATTTGGACTTACACAAAACGTGTGAGAAAAAATGAGATTATGTAAAACCATACACTGTTCATATTGAATACTTCATTATGTAAAGAAAATCTGTTTTTTTTTTGTTTTTAATAAGTTCCTCCATATTAAATACGTAATATCAGTTTCTATAATAAGAAAGAAAGAGAATAATCGTAATTATAAAGCGGTTACGCTTTTTCCCGCACCGAAGTGTAGTTAGAACCTAGTGTCAAGACACTCCGTTCTCCAGTTTCCATCCGAAATGGAGACATTAAGTGTTAAGTGACGGAGCTCAATCCACAAGCAATGAAGCCTTTACAATCATCAAAAATACCTCGTAGCTGGAATTAACTGACAAATTATGCTAATAGTCAATTAGACAGTTAGTCAGTCAGTCGTTAAGAGTTCTTCACTACGACGGTGTTATTAAAAATATATATATAAGGATAAGGAAAAATTTTAAAATATTCCACTACATATAATTATACAGAACTATGCGGAATTGATTTTTATTTGATCGCATTTGTCAACGTCTTATAACATAATAGTCTGGCGTACATATTCTATAGTCTATAAAGTGTAAAATCTAGTCTAGTCTAGACCGCTGTTGCAGACAGTCTGTAAAAAACATCGCATCATCGGCTATTATGACTGATTAATATCGGAATTTCAATAATCTGTTTATAAAATGTGTGTGAGTACATTTATTCATACATATGGCAGCTCCACGCTTGGCGTGGTAGCCAGAGAGAACCTAGTATCAAAACACTCCGTTTTCGTTTTCCACTTTACGGCCGAATTAGAGACACAGTGTTGAGTGCTGGAATTAAAATAAAATAATTTAAATATAATCAGTCCATCGAGTGGGAATCGAATCCACACCCAATCACGTTTTCAATTTGAGGTTGTCGATGGCCTCGTTTAGAAATACTAATAATTATTTTTTTAATTTTAACATTTTCGATTGACCGAATAACTTAATCACCCAAATATATTACAGGTTTGAGTCTTACAAGCCAAAGTCAGTGCATAGAAAGAAAAGTATTTACTGTATAGCTTTTTGTTTAAGATTTAACGTAATGAAAAATTGAACATACGCAATATATTTTTGTAATTAAATATGTTTTTGTTCTACAGTCCCTAATGTCTAATCATTTTTAAACAATGCTTATAAAAAAATATTCCTTTAAAGCCAAGTTAAATAGAATCCATAACCAACGTGTTGGACATTACCACTGCACCATATCGAAGTCATTAAATGTATGGATTTGGGATTTAAAACAGTCTAGCTGCAATAAAACCTTCCACTAATCATCAGAGCACTCTCAACGTAAACGAGATTACACACCCACATACAAAATGTCAATATGTACACACATACACACACACTGTGTGTGTGTGTATGTATGTACACACACATCTAAACGCAACATGCCAAGTATTGATCTGCTAAGCTTCGCATAGTGCACCCAGACTATTAAACAAAGGGAGAAACGATAATAACCCTTATATCTTTTAAATAGAGTGTATATTCTAATGTGGTACCTATGCGGCAATAAGGCGAAAAAGCGACATCCGTCTGTTACAACTGTCTAGCCAGAATAAATCCTTTAACTGTCTGGAAGTCTGGAATAAATGCAATGTATAATTGAATGCCCCATGTTTTTCTATGAAACGAAAGCTCTATTTGGGACTGTTACAATTTGTTAATTTTATGAGATGTTCAATACTTACTTGACTTATAAACAGTTTGATTTCAAACACTTTTTATTGCGTTATCATTACATTAGAAAAACATTCGAGAACGTATAAAAGCATTTGAAAGCAGCGGGATCCGAACCTGCGCCTCTTGGATACCGTACAAGCGCTCTGATCAAAAGCATGGCTTAACGGTCAGAGCGCTTGGACGGATACCAAGAGGCGTGGGTTCACATCACGCTGAGTTCCATTTTTTTAAAATTTGTATACGTTTTCTAAACATGTTTGCTTTTTTTTCTTTTTTATTTGGCAAAAAAGGGGAAAAAATAATAAACTTGTGTACATATATTTTTTAAATTTAGATATTATATATTTAAAACGCGGCGTTATGATACACCACTCAACACGGAACGTCTTTAACTCGTAAGGACTGAGTGTATTTACACTAGGCTCTCTCTTTTAACCTGCAATGCGGGCTGAGCTATAAAAATATTCTATATAAAAACTTAAACAAAGCCAATATCCTTTATTTTTATTCACAGCATCTAATGGTTTGTAAACAAATAAAACATTAATGACTCATTGGATATTCTTGGTATTCAATTACAAGGGCAAAAAATCGTGTAAAAATATTTATTTGGACGAGTATAATAAAAAATTTGCATATCATATTATGTGTACAATTAACTTTATCTTTAACACCACTTTGTTTTCTTGACTCTGATTGAATAAACTTTGATTCGTACGTCTTTTTTTTCGATTGTGTAGTATGCTGTTGGCCATAGTGGCCTCTACGGCGTCACCGGGTTTTGGGGGAGGCCGAGCTAAAAGAGCTCCGGCCTTGGCTTGGAGACCTCGAGAGGAAACCATCAATTTAGTTTCACGGTGACGCAAGGACGCCTCATGTGAGACTCGAACCTCGACTTGGGACACCGTTTGTCGTGGGGAACTTTGCTTCGCTCAGTCCGAGCTAAGCCTACTGGCTGGGGCGCTTTTTATACGTCAATATTGTTGTATATATTAAAACAAAATTTTTAAATAAATTTTCAATCTTTTGAACACACAAGTGTTCTTTATCCAACGTGTCACTGGCGAAGTGTGCCCAATTGTCACACTTAACAACTAAACTTAAATATTTCTAACTATTATTCAATCCAGAGATATTTTCATTTCTTTGCTCTGGTACTCATACAAACCGCGATGTTCAGCCACTTAACACGTGACTAAAGTAGTGTTTCAATTTCTGGCGGAAAGTGGAGCTCAGAGTGTTTTGCCACTAGGTTCTCTCTGACTACCCTACCCTACCAGTGCGGGAAAATGCGCACGTTTGAACAAAGTTTGCCTAGCCTAGTTGCCTAGTTTAAAAAGTCAGTAAAAAGAAAATAGCTTAAATCTTGTTATCTCTCTTTCATATGAAGAAACGCTATAACGCTCATATTTTTTTTCAAACAAAATGTGGGATGCTAAAACACGTTCAATTTAATTAAAAAAAAATTATCTATATATTTTTTTTATTTATTTCTATATATTTTTTAAAGTGTTATTCGCACACTTAGGAAATTGAAAAAAACATATTTAGAAAACATGATCTATATAGTTTTCAACTAAATGTCTCAAGATCAATTGCTCTACAGTTCTCGAAAGATGTTAAAAGGTTGACATTTCATTTTCTCATTACACGAGAGCCCTTGGCAAGCCATAAACAGGCAATAACGTATAGAATTCGTTTTCAATCTGTCATAAAATCCTAACTTTAGAAAAACATTGAAAGGACGAATCGATTCGAAGGATCGATTTTAGTGCTTTGTTTTAAATGAAAATAATCTTATTTTAGTTTTAAGTTTAAGCTTATGGTCACTAATACAAAAATCTCGTAATATTGTGCAATCTTTAACGCTTATTTCTGAAAAGTTTAGGTTTGGTTCATTTAGCTCATTTCACTTGAAATTGAATTGCCTAGTGAAAATTGTCAAAAAATAATAGTAAAAGACCTACCTATAATAATAATATTATTAATTTAACTGCCGACTGCTTAAAGTCTTAAGGCTTCAAGTCGTATTACCTTTAGTTATAGTATATTATTTTATAATATTTGAAAGTAAATTCAAGACCCGTGCCCACCACCCTTGACTCCGCGACGTACCTACTAGGCTTCCGCCGCCATTAATAACGGAAGACTGGGGAGTTCCCGTGGCCTCGGCCTGTAGCGGTCGCAGAGGAGCACTGTGAGGTTTTAGTGAGTAGTCAGGGCCTACATCCCCTGCCTGGAGTCCATAGCCCGTCCGAGTCCCCACTCAAACGGATACCCGTTAAGGCTAACTTCACGATAAAAAATGGTTTTCTCTGCCACTAGTCGGCATACACTTGAAGACTACAAAATCATTGTTGAAATAAACATTTGAACTCGTTTAAAATTTCCTTAAAATCAGTTCGTGTATAGCTTTCAAAGTTATTCAAAATAACCAAAATTTCGAACTAATTTAAATATCGTCAATCAATCTAATCTAAGCTTAATCTTTCTATATGAGTCACTTGCACTTTGGCGTTACGAGTTGCTATACCAATTTGACGGAGCGTCTGGACGCGGGTATTTCGGTAAGCGGGTCGGCGAGTTCATCGGCCGTCGCAAACTTTATAAGTCAGTCTTCTACTGAAATCTTATTTCAGACATAAAATATATTTTGAAAATACAATTGTTTTGAATTGTAAATAAATGTTTAAAAGTAATATGTATATAGCTATCGTTTTTTATTTATATGATAAAATATTTTGTTTTTCAGCGTAGGTAAAGCGAACCTAGTATCAAGTCACATCAATCTCCACTTGCCATCGGTATTCGAGATAATGCGCCTTGAGTGGTGGAACTTAACGCCGCGCTTTTGCTTATTATAGCAGAAAAATTAAAATAATTTGAATATAACCAATATTTTGAATATATTGCAACGACTGGGCATTGAACCCACAACTAAAGTCTTTACAGTCAGTCCTCGATAATATATTGATAAATATAATGTGTTTTATAATACGGTATTGAGATTCACCACTTAATATTTTTTCATTTCACCACTGACACTTAATATTTTTAAAATGTGGAACAAAGTAACTAGAAAATTGAAGCTAGAATAAATATAAGACAAAAATTAAAAAAATTACAAACATGCCACTTACCTATGAAAAAAAATATTAAACATTAGCCTATTACTACTAAGAATAATTTCATTTAAATTTGAAAACCCTCGCATTATATATACATTGTGATAAATATCAGTTTTAACACTGATCTTTAGCTTTTAGTGTATCACAGGCATTTAAAGATGCGCGGGCGCAGGTGCATCACATATATATGCTAGTTCGAAATAGAGTAAACTAACTATTAGTTGATGTGAGACATTAATAAAAGATTATTATTATAAAGGAAAAAATACGTTTTAAGTCACAAAATATTCTCTATATCTAATTAATCAATACAAAAAATATATATCTTTAATGATTTAGGCCATCGGGGCGCACTGAGACAGCGTTTGTGTGGAATCGTGATGGTTTTGAGTCCGATTCCCACTCGGGGGAATTATGATATATAATTACCTCTCCGCTCTGGTGAACGAGACAAAGCGGCAGCGTTCTGGCGGAAATTGGAGAACAGAGAAATTGTGTATATAGTAATAAATCTACATTATGTTCTTGAAACTTGTAAGGCTTTATATAATCTACTATTCTATTACAAGTACAAGTACAAGGCCACGGAATTGCTTTATATTTTTTGCTCATATATATATTTATATACATATTTTTCAAACCAATGATGGCAATTACTAGTTTACTGTCAAGGCTCAAGGTATAGCATTGTATATATATAGTTCGTTAAAGGCATACATTAGTTATATATATATATATATATATATATACAAAGTAGTTTACAATTATATTTATTAAGTTAGCAAAGAGCAAGTCCAGTCGATGTGTCGTTCTGATATGCGATACGGGATATTTAGGAAGGACATATTCTCATACCGCCATTAAGTTGCGAACCAAACGGTACAACTATACAAGTGAAATAAATAGCAACGGTCATACCAGTTTCAGTGAATGCCTCTACAGCGTTTGAATGGGGTAATTTTGTGTGCGATTAGTAGTAATAAAATTAAGTTAGCTAAGATTGTGTTCAGTTTATGGCCATTTCATAATAAAATATATGCTTTTTTTTGTATGAATGTGTTTAAACAAACAGTATTTAAGTATATAATTATTTTAAGAATACTATATTTTTTAACATTTTTACGGGTTTTCAAGAGGCGCGGGTTCAAATCCCGCTGCGTTCAAATTTTTATACGTTTTCTAAAATGTCTTTATTCAATTTCCTTAGTGTGCGAATAACACTTATAGAATAATCTTGGGATAGCAGAAATTTGTAAAAATCTATCTACAGAGATGCTAACAACAAATATAAGTTGTAATAAGCGTATAAGAAGACATATTTAGACAAGATTTTTCTTAGTGTGGGAATAACACTTTAAAAAATGTTAACAAAATAGCGTATAAGAATTTCAACGTAGCTGGATGTAGAACGCATGGCTTAGCAGTCAGAGCGCTTGAACGGTTTTCAAGAGGCGCGGGTTCAAATCCCGCTGCGTTCAAAATTTTTTATACGTTTTCTAAATATGTCTTTAAGAAAACTATGTGAAATTCATTAGGCCTTCGACTTTTATTTCACAATTGACTAATCAGGTACGGGCACGCTAAAATAATAATTTTACTCTTCTATTGTGCGAGCTGTCAAAGTCACAAGCTCACGGCATCTTACAGAATCGTATAGAATCTTCACTTTTTTTTTTAGCTTCACGCTAGCATAGCATTGGTAGGACTAGAAGAGCCTAGGTCAAGACACTGTGCTTTACTATCCGCCTATATTCAAGACATTTCATGTTGCGTGGCGGGACTTACCTTTATGTGTACACCAAGACACTGTGACAATTCATTATCAATATTAAAAAATATATTCTTAAATAATATGCCATATTTATTATTATTATTAAAATTCTAAGCTAAACAGTGAAATGAAATCCTGCAATACATTTCGACACACTGAGTTCAGATCAAATCATTGACAGGGCGGTATCTAACATCTTATCTAAGCGCAATCAATCGTTTACTAAATATATAGAGTTATCAAATGACCGCTTAAGAGATTGGTTAAAATTTAACTATTTGATTTGACGTTAAATTAACCGAGCTGTTGAAGCGTAAAACTACTGTGCAGCCGTATTACTAGTTTACGTTAGTTTGTATGGCTCAGTTGTAAATATCGGTATGTAAGCGATTATAGTGGATTCTGATTCATAGGGTTCTTTTTATATATAATATATATTTTGTTTTTTGAATTTGTTAGACAAACTAAGGCAAATTTAGACACAGTGTTTCTAAAATAAACGATTATAGAAGAATGGAGTGTATCTGCTTTAAAAATTTCGCAAAATTTTGAAAAAAAAACAGTTCAAATTCTTTTCATTTACTTAGTCCACAGCCATCAATGAAACTTACAAAAATTGGGCAAGAATTGTTTTCGATTCCGAATGTAGAAAATTCCACGAATAAAATGTAATTACAGTGTTATTGATCCACGGTTTTTATTCTAATTGTACCGACTAATTAGTACCAGTTCTCTCTATGGTCGTACAAATTTCGTCTATTTCTAAAGACATACTTGTGCGTAATGTGGCGTCAAATATTTATGATAACACCGTATGATGTTCTAATTTACACTCCAAAGAAAAATAGCCTATCTTATATTACATGTTGTTTAATATTAAATATTATCAATTAAATACTTAAGTATTCATAGAAAACACTTAGCTAAGCAATTTTTAGAACAAAATCGGAAACTTTGTATTTTTTCACGTATGTTTAATTATTTCAGCAAAATTTAAAACACAAAGTTTTCTTTGTAGGTCCATATTTATTAAGGAACTGGCTAACATCTAGTCTATATACTCATTCGATTGCCACAACTAAATACTTCCACTACTTTTATAAACAAATCGCGGCGAGTATTTTTAGCCTTTACGATTTTACGTGATGCGCATAACTTGAGACTCTGAATGCAAATAAAACAAGACACTTTAGAGCCACTAAGTTGCTCGCGTTTGTGAGATCCAGCCATTTTATTATCATACGATTGAAAGTTATTACGTGGAAATTGCTAGGTTTACAACTTACAACATGGCTGTATGGCTGTCTTTTTTTTTATTCTAAGGACAAGGCAAACGAGCGTTCGGGTCCCCTGATGGTAAGTGATCACCGTCGTCCACGACCCCGTGTAATATCAGAGGAGCTACAGGGATGTTGCCGGCGTTTAAGGTGGAAATAGACGCGCTTTTCGAAGGTACCCCCATATCGAATGGACCTGGAAACACTGCCGCTGGTAGGCTATTCCACAGTTGAGGGGCACGTGGAAGGTAGTTTCTACGATACTAAACAGTAGCAGACTGCCATGGCTGTTTAAAATGACAAATTTCTTATGCCTATTTTGTAGAAAGCAGCTAGTGTTTAGTCGAATAGAATAATAATGTCAGCTTAACTCTTTTTCCGTATAGTAAATTATTTTTATGAAATGGCAAAACTTTACGCCACTCTTTTACTTTACAGATCAGATATATGAAAATAATTTTAATATAATCATTCATCATCTTTCCCCTAGTGTTAATCAAGCCCACAAACAACAGTAGTCCGTGGTTACAGGTAGACTGAGGTGGCATTCGTCTGTCCGTTGATACAATTATTATATCAAAGTAATAACTTAATTACCACTGTAAAGTGTTCGAAACGTCAGGTTTCGAAAATATATTCTCAAATACCAATAATATACGCGATTAATCCGGTTAAAAAAAAGTTTAATTTCAAAATGTGTAGTAATCGTGAAATATAATATACCTATATCGTTTAAGAGTAGTTAATATATTTTCCAAACTCCACACAAAAACCATATAACCGGAAAACAGGCATACCAACAGAAAACAACATGTATTAACTTATTAATTTTTACTATATTTGAAATATGTTCAATTCAACAAATTATAACCAATTTTTCTTCACCTAACCCACAATATGCATAAGCTAGCCGTACAAAATAATCTACATCGAAAATTAACTGCAATCTGTAATAGAACTGGTAACAAGCCTGCATCATGAGTATCAAGATAAGGCAGGATGTTGGTGACTGAGTTAATTTGCAATTAAAAAGAGAAATATAGCTATTGATATGTTACTCCGGTAAAACGGTGGACGTGAATGGTAGGTTATCGATTGCGCGTCGAAAAAAATAGATCACGGTATATGAAATTGTTTACATCGCTTTTTGCCTTTTTAAATGAGCTCGACAGGTAATAATAGTTCTAACAACACCTGATAGCTGAAGTAATGTAGGTAATAATTTAAATGAGGTACTTTATAAGGGATTAATGGAGTTTGTTCAGTAATAATATACCTGGTGCAGCCTTGCTTTAGGCGATGACTGAGGACATGTGTAACCTAAAGTTATAGAATTTGCTTAGGTTATAAAAAGGACATTGCGTGTTGGGTGAGTGCAGGTTAAACTAAGATAAGTGCCTATATTATGTAGCCTAGGCCCTAATAGTAAGTAATTCTAATTCCATATCCATTTAGAGATAACGTATGCACTGGGCCTTTAAGTTAAATTTTATGTATTCATTCCGCCACGTCTCAAATGCGATCCGATGGCGCCAGACTATTAATATATGAAAAGTCAATATTAACTAAACTAAATCGAGTAAAAGCAGACTAAATTAACAGTTATTCTTAATGTCAATTCGTCTGTTCATTTACAACTAAAACAGTTTATAACACGAGGCCGTGACCGCCATTCGATTCGTGCCCAGCGATGTCACGAACCGAGATTTATTTAAATTTTAATTAAAAAGACGATGAAATTATAGTACAATTACTAAATTAGTGTCTCTGTGATCCGTTTTCTTTAATTGTTTTTACAGTTGCTTCATTTCTCTGCTTCAAGAAACCTATTTTCTATCAAGAGCGACAAACTGTGCTAGAAAGGCATATATTTAGAAAACTAATTAAAATTTTAACGCAGCGGAATTCGAACCCGCGTTAGTTGGAAACCCTCCAATCGCTCTGACCGCTAAGCCATGCGTTGTCCAAACCTTAACTTAGCTAAAAAATATGAGCTAGAAAGATTTTAAAAGTGGACAAGTTATTTTGAGAATATATTATCTTTATTTTTAATATATGTAACTTATTTTGTCTAAACAAAGATTGGGTTTCTAATTCAATATTCAATACAAGATGTACAGTAAATTAAGATTAACTCACGGAAGTCTACAAAAAATACAAACTATATTATACATTCAAAATATCAAGATCAATATGATAAGCTTCCATACATAAAATCTTGACAACAAAATAATAATAAATGCTTAAAAATAAGGCGTAGCGACAAGGAAAGTGAAGGTGAAGCACCTGTAACTATGACCGGTACGCTTTTCGTTGGGTCACAGAGAACCGTTACAATATTTAATATGAAAATCTAACTTAGAGATTCGATATATATTAATATAAAAATTTATATATTCATAATATGTTTTTACTACATATAATATATCTAGATAGGTGTAGTGACCTAATGACCTAATGGCACAGTAGACTACGTGCTTAATATTAAAATGACGGCAGTTCAAATCTTTTTAGTATTTGACTTATTAAAATGGTTTTTTACAGTTAACACTTTATTCCGCATAGCAAGGTCAATGGAGAGATCGTCGAGAGAGGGAATGTAGTGGTCAAGACACTGAGTTCTCCACTTTCCGCCCGGATTTGAGGCATACCGGGTTGAGTATCAAATGTTGCGCTTTGCTTAATAGAACAGTGCAACGAACCCGCGACCATCGCGTTTGATTCAGACGCTATCCCACTGCAATAGGGTGGCCTCAATGGCTTACGAATTAACAAAAAGCAAAAAAGGGATACGATACAAAATTTTTGTGTATGATAAAATACGTATTCCATTTTCAAGTACGTATTTCTTTCTTGAAACGTCAAAACGACAGCCATTTTTTTCATCGTTCATTTAACATTTTGGAGGGACAGGACAATGCTGTATGAAGAACACGTTGACCAAAGTGGAGGTTGTGTAAAAAAAATGGTTCTTTTTATAACTACACAGTTGTACCGACATGATTGAGTAATATATATATGAATTATTTACAGTGTGATAATTTCCCGGCCGGCCGTTTTTGGCGTTTCGCGGCGGGTCCGCGTTCTGTACAGATATACGAGTATGTAAGACGTTTACGATATATATTTAAAGCCTTTCGGGCGTAGTTTTTGCGTTTAACAGAATGCTGGTAGCGGTATCAAATTCCAAAATAAGGAATGAATGTATTTATTTATTAACAACGTCGAATTTGAGTTTGTTGATGGAACAAAAAAAATTGCCAAGGCGCCGCATTGCAAAGTAGATGCTATTCAATATAGCGAATATATCAAATGTCAGTAGATCACATTATCTCTGTTTTTTTCTGTACAATACAATAAATGACCGGAAGTAAAATTATATAAACCACTTACAATGTAATAATTTCAAATAGTTTATAAGTAATCGCGGAGGATTCACAGCTTCAAATCCACTTACGATAATATTTATCGCCTTTACACCTTTTGCCGCATAGCAAAGAACCTAGTGTCAAAACGCTCCTTTCTCCACATCCCGCCTGAAATCCAGACATTGCTTGTTGAGTGGCGGAACTCAACGCCGAGCTTTGTCTTAGGTACACAAACCCTGGCGTGCCTGTTCTTCAAATATGTAGAAAATGCTTACCAAAGAAGTATAAGTGACTGGACTGCCACCGCTCACACCGTGAAATGTGAAAAGACATAAAAAAGGTGAATTATTTAAAGTGTGCTAATTTCCCGGCTAGCCATTTTAGGAGTTATGCGGCGGGTCCACGTTCCGTTTGAAACATACGACGTTTTACGAAATACATACAAGTACATACCCGTTGACTCATATTTTAACGACACTACTTATTACCAATACCATGTTATTTTAATGTATACAAAAATAAATGTATATATATATTTACTCCGACTAAGATTTGAATCCACAGCCTAAATGTCTACACAAACAGAGCTAATTTGGGCTATATTAAGAACGTGCTATGATAGACGTCGTCGTGGCGCAGTGGCGAAGTGGCTGACTGTAAATACGACGGTAGTCAATTCGATTCCCACTCAGGAGATATATTATATTTAAATCATTTTTTCCACACTACCTTGCCATACGAGACAACTCGTTTAGCTACTTTACAAAAAAATTTACAAATTAAACAAAATTTAACCATTTATATCAAATTTTGTACCTTTTGCTATATTAGAAACAACAAACCGCCATTACCTTAGTAATTTCGTCAGTATTGGATAGTAAATACTCATTACTAAATCCTGTACATTTACTTGTAAACAAAATTTTGTATAGGAACAAATATATGCACTTCTGCTAAATACAGTATTACGCAACGAGCGCAAGACAGCGTATTGACCTACTCCACCGTTTAATGATCTTTTATATTAGGCAATAAATGAAACATGTCAACGCTTTTCTTACTGTAAAGTTAAGTGACAAATAAAAAAATAAAAAATTTGGAACATGGGAGTGTAAAGAGGTTTTATGTTTATCTTTCAGCCTGAATTTAAGACATCACGTGTTGGGTGGCGGATTTGAAACGTCCTGCTCACACACATGATAATTCGAACGAGTGGTATTCGAACCCACGACCTATCGTGATTACAGTCAAACACTGTCCCAATGCGCCACCATGGTCTCAGATATTATAAAATAATCTGTGCCTGTATTGCATATATAATTACCACTTGTTTAATAAAAGAAGTCAAAAAACACGCGTTTAAAATTAATTGGTCATTATCCTTGTAATCATGACAAGGACATCAGGCTACGAAAATATTAATTACTACGACCCGCTCGTGACTTCGTCTGCGTAAACTACAATACTTAACTATGTAGATTTTTCGCCTCACGGCCTCTTTTAAATCACAAATTTCAAAATTACATTTTAATCGGTTAAGCAGTTTCTGAGATTAGCGTGCACAAACTAACAGACAAACAGAAATTGTTTTAAGGTTTATTACATTGATAAATGCCCCTTATATATATTTTTTCATATATCTTCCATGCATACATTTTTATTATATGTATAGATATTGTCATAGTATACGGTCTCGTGTGCAAATATTTAAACAAAACGAACTAAATGAAGGTCAAAATAACATTACAATTTTTTCTTACATTGATTTCATAATTTGATTGATATAAATTGCGTTTGAGTTCCGCCGCTCAAACGCAATGTCTCGATTTCGGGCGGAAAATGCAGAACGTAGTCCTCGAAACTAGGTTCTCTCTGCCTTCCCTGATAGATTCAGCTGAAGCTTATGGAAATTGAGGGTGAATTTAAGACTTGAACACGATATTCTAACAGGTTTGATGAGAAGTAAATGTATATGAGACAATATTAATTAGTTTTAGTATTGAGAAGAATCTCCTTAGCATTTCAAACATTTTTTTTAAAGTTAGTAAAAAAGTTAAAGTTAGTAGATTAAAGTTAGTTAGTAGGTAGTAAAGCACGAAATAATCTCGGACAGTAAGCAAGTCAAAGCCAGAGCCAGACACAGTTTCGAGCCTCTTTTTATAAAACGAGATGCATGGAATGAATACTAACGAGAAGACATATTTAGAAAACGTATCAAAATTTGAACGCAGCAGGATTTGAACCCGCGCCTCTTGAAAACCGTTCAATTTTTATACCTTTTTGTAAATATGTCTTTTTCAATTTCCTAAGTGTGCGATTAACAATTTAAAAAATGTTAAAAAATATTTAATAATAAATAGCATTCTCTCTTGCCAAACGATTATTCGTAGAATAATCTTTGGGTAGCAGAAATTTGTAAAAATCTCTCTACAGAGATGATAACAACAAATCTAAGATGTAACAAGCGTATAAGAACTTCGTAGCTGGATGTAGCATGGCTTAGCGGTCAGAGCGCTTGAACGGTTTTCAAGAGGCGCGGCTTCAAATCCCGCTGCGTTCAAATTTTCATACGTTTTCTAAATATGTCTTTTTTAAGTAACTTATAAATTTACGGCTAACGCGATAACGATCGACTTTGCACAATACTATAACTGAATGCGTAATGAATTTGCACAATTCAATTTACGAGCCAGTTAGTGGGGAACACTCGTTAGAGAAATATATTTTTTTACGTAACATAACGCCAATATGGCAATTTTTATATTTTAATCTATACATATAATAAAAATGTAACTAATCGCTGTCTGTACATGGAAGATATATGAGAAATAATATTATTAGTGGTATTTGTAAATGTAATAGAAGCTAACATAAGATTTTTATTTTTTTGTTTGTCTGTGCATCCCTGCACGCTAGTCTCGGAATGGCTAAACCGATTTAGATACAGTTTTGACTTTTGTATTTTGGTACACTTCTGTTAACATTGAGTGTTTATTTTATTTCAATTGGTTTATAAATATAAAAAAGGTAAGTAAATATAAGTAAAATTTGTGATTTAAGTGGGAACTCAGGCGATGGAAATATTTAATTAAAGTGGTGTAGTGTAAGCAGGCAAAGCCACGAAGGGATCGTTAGTTATGTTATATGTTCCGAATGTACCGTACGTCTTGAACATTTGTTATTTATATATATAAATCAATTTCTTGTCATATTTAACGGAACTACAGTCAACCCGTATCACAAAATTGGAGGTCGTAGGTTCGTTTTCGATTTTATTTCAATATATAAATTAAACGGGTGCGAGTATGATACATAGATAGATATCTATATGTATATAATTGCAGCTAAATTTCTAAATGATTCAACCCTGTTGTTTTTTTATTAATTATACCCAGGAAATCCATATTGAGAACTAAAAAGCTTCCGCGCTTAGTATATGGCAAGCGAGATGGTACCGGACTACCGTAATACATAGCACGCATTTAATTACGGAAGAATACGATTATAAAAATATTTCGCTAATAAATACTGTAATTATATGAATTATCGTAGAATTAGATACTAAAGGAAGTAGGTGAGTGATTATTAACATAGGTTGTGAAATATATAAAGAATTTAATATAATTCATTAATAAAACAGATTAAATAAATAAGTGAAATTCAACCATATATTTTATTTACAATAAAATATATAAGTTTATATATATATATATATATTTCACTATCCAAACAGTTTATCAATAATATGCTCTAGATACTAAAACATACACACAACTTTACGCTTTTTCCGGCGTAGTAGGGTAGTCAAAGAAAAGCTAGTATCAAGACACCCAAAATCCTAAATTCGAGACATGTTGCGTAGCGGAACTCAACGCCGCGCTTTATCTCAAGTGCCACAGCCAATAAAAAAAAAGATTTAAAAAAATATAATATGAATCTGTTAGTTAAGTCTATTGTAAAATAAAACAGCTTAATTTTCTGCGCCATATATCATTGACTGGCGGTTTTCAACGCCACCTTTTATCTTAACAGTGCTGGTAATAAAAATATTAATTATACTTAAATCTTACTGTACAAGTTACAATATATAAATCACGATACACAAAACAAATTGTGCCATTCATTCGTATTGTCTTTCGTACTAAAAAAACTTTATTGTAACTTGCCTTAATAGATAAAAGTCAATATATATATATATATATATATATATAATTAGAAATCAACTGATAAGCAATATGATAATACAAGCGTAGATAGAGCCATTTAGCACACAAAAGGTAGTTTAGTTTCTTAACGATCGTATCGCCAAAAACGTCTTTCTATTGTCATTATGCTTATGCAAATATCGGTGACTCATTGAAAGGTAAAACTTTCTAGAACAGTTCAGTTGAAGTCCCCTTAAACTGAACCACAGATAAAAAAATGTCTGCTTTGAAAATTATGTATTTTTTATTTTTAAAAAAGTCTTTAGTTATAACAAATATAGTTTGTCCTGTATAGATGCAAATCTATTAATTAATCAATGTAAGAATTCTTGAAACGCAATTTTGACCCAGTTCCTTCCGTCTGGTTTATCTCAAAATTTGCACACGTGTCCGGATCTGATGATAATGCATCTTTGGCAGGATGACAAAAAAAATAGTCTCATATAAAACGCAGCGCCGAAACCAAGCGTCTTTCTTACTTTGTCTAAGCAGACTGGTCAAATGTTTATAATTTATATATAAGTGCTAGAATTTCTTTTTCATATATTTAAATAGTACTGGAAACTGTTTTCAGTAGTAGGTTCAAATATTACCCACTAAACTTTAAATATACTTATTTTTCATATAGCTTACCCCAAGAATCTACATTTAAAAAATATTCTAAATACACCGAAATGCCAGTAAGGTACAGACCAGACCAAAATTGTATTTGTACCTGTATTGATGTAAAAAATAATAAGCTGTAAGCAAAATACTTACGGCACAATTCGCAAAAGAAACCTAATTGCGAAGAGTAATTGTAAATCCATTTACTTTTTACTTTTACGATGATCACCGCTCACAGACTATAATGAACTTTTTAAGTCCGACTCGCAACAAGCGACAGATAACGTAAACTTACCTGAAAAAGAGAAAAACGACATTAATTAAAACGAAATGAGTTTCGTTCGATTTATTAAATCGATTTTATTGTACACGATAAAATACTTTAACATTACCAATTTATTTGAAGTTAGTGGCTATTTAGTGGGGTTGTCTTATTTTAAATTATAAATGAAAAGAATATACAACTTATTTTAATTAATTAAGCTATCTACAAAATTGTAAATAGTAGAATTTTTTTTTTAACGAATATATAACATTTTTTATAAAACAATTGACTGATTTCTTTTAAAAATAGTCATAGAGGTGAATTCTTGAAGATTTTAAAGTAAATTTTAGTGCATTTAGGTTTCACACCTAAAAAACTAACTAGAGTCTCCAATTCTCCAAGTCTCCAAAATTCGGTCCTGACCAAACAATTTTCAGTATATATACCTACTTATTATTTGAGGCAATTAAATCGTCTAACGATTACAACACAACATCAAAGGCAGATTGTTGCCCAAGTCATTTGTTAGTACAGATGTCTTTTGACGTGGCTTAGATTGCGCGTGGGCGTCAGGGTCACACATATACAATACTTAGCAAACAATCAATGAATGACAAATTAATAAAGGTATACCAGTTCAGAACATGTACGTGTACTTGGTTAAGAGGCGTATGAATCACGTGTTATCGTTTAAGTACTTACTTAGCTATATAGAGACGCTTACGCGTGTATTTATATGGTTAAGTCAAATGAAAAATGATACCTGCCTACACTAAATGTTCCGAGTCTAGACTGGTTTGAAATCGAAACATTAGATGTGTATGAATATGGTACGAGAGAAAAATGTGTTTATGTGAAAATAATAAGAATATTGAAAAAGGCATATTTAGAAAACGTATAAAAGTTTGAACGCAGCGGGATGTGAACCCGCGCCTCTTGAAAACCGTTCAAGCGCCCGCTGCGTTCAAATTTTTATACGTTTTCTAAATATGTCTTTTTCAATTTCCTTAGTGTAGGTATAAATAACACTTTAAAAAAATGTTAACAAAATAATAAGAATATTTCTTTATTGTACGGGTGGGGTTAGAACTCACAACACAAGACAACATAGAATTTACAATCAGACGCTGTTCCACTGCGCCCAAACGGCCTATATATAACCAGATATACTAAATAGAGAGGTAACAATATTTGAAGTAGAAACGCTAGATGAATGGGAATGGGGCCATAGTGGTGCAGTGGGCCAACGTCTGATTGCAAGCACAATTGGTCGTTGGTTCAATTCAGCATTTCAGTTATTTTTCATTTCTCCAATCTGGTGCTTTAAACGAAGCATGGCATTGAGTTACGCCTCCTAACAGTGTCTTGATATTAGTTTCCTCTGACTGCATTGCTATGAGTGTGAATCAAATCCACATACAAACAGACATTTAAACGATTTAAGTACACAAGTATGTATACGTTCTAATTCAAGGACTTGTCAAGCTAAAATAATAAAACATTGCCATAAGTATTACCAATTTGTAACACTATGTAATCCATCAGTTTTACATTTATCTTATCGAACGTGTAATTAAATAAATAGGCATCGTATCAATAGAAACTTTCCATTACAAATATATTTTTTGCAAAAATATATTAATCTCGAGTTGATTGTTAGATTAATACTCTTCATTGTTTTCGTTTATGTTTTTTAGAATTTCATTATATTGCATATTAATTGAACAAGTTGTTCTTGCCTGACTATATTCGAGATGGTTATGGGTTCGAATTCCTCTCGGGGGAATGATTGTATTCTTTATATTATTATTTTAATTTTTCGCTCTGGTTACAAGAAAAGCGCGGCGTTTAGTTCCGCCACTCGACACTCGGGCGGAAAGTGAAGTGGAGTGTTTTAACACTAGATTCTTCCTGCCTATCCTGCTATGTGGGAAAAGGCCAGAATATGATTCATCTTTCATCTGCTTAATACAAAAACATCTGAAATGCTTATGTTTTTACGCCGTCACACTTTGAGCAGTTCTGAATTTATTTGAAATTCTTATTTAGCTGACTATTTGTATATAAATAGTCGACTAAATATATTTAAAGAAGCACCGTTTCCCGAACAGGTAGGACAAATTTTGTATCAGAATATTTGAACCTGCAGCCTCTAAAATTTATGAGTAAAGGAAAATTTATCACGTTAGTAACTCAACCTCCTTGCACATGATGAGCGAAGATCTAAAAATAAAAAATTTTGTACTACACTTTTTGTTACTAGATAAAAAAAATAAAGTAAGGCACCACGTTTAAACCCGCTTGGCTTATAAAATTGGGTAGAGGAAAACATACTCACTAACCTTAAACTTACTTTACGCCCTTACTTATTTACCCCCTTGGATGTAAGGAAATCTAATGGTGCAATCACATGTTTGGCTAAGGCTTGGGAAACCTCTACAATCTATACTTGCCACTTTGATACATATAAATACGTCACAAGCATTAGCGGCAAGTTCTTTTCTAATTTTGTTCCAAAACCGACACTGGCCTGGGCCGCAACAAGCTCTCACAAGCTCTCGACAGCCAGCCAACCCAGTACAGTCGTGATTGTGGACCAGTCCGAGCCTTGCCAAGCGTCTAAATACACCATAAGAATGCAAGATGCAAGAATCGAAGGTAACCTGAAGTGTGAATTTATGAACGTGGTTAGCATAATAGCCGTTTACTCACACATGCGGCTATGATGGATTCGCTGTTGCGTGGGCCAGGCGTCTGTCGGGTATGCTAATTCCGCAGCTCCAGGGAGGTTACATTATTACAAGCATAAAACATTAGTTTGTACGTAATCGAGACACGCTAGCTTTGTCAAATGTCAATATAAGCTGGTGATCCACAATTTGGATTCTATTAAAGTTATTAGCCAATTTCCTGTCCTCGTTCAGGATAATCTTTAATGGTATGACGTATGTTAATGGCCCGTATAGAGCAGTTGGAATATATTAAATGTTGGTGCGTAAGCAAGTTAATTTCCCTGAATTCCCTTGGTCTTCATTTCTCGTAAATAGCGCCAATATGTCAAAAATAGACTTTAATTTCTGCTTACTATTCTTAGATTATTCTCACAAATCGTTCGGCAATAGAGTATGCTATTTATTAAATATTTGAATGTGTTAATCACACACTTAGTTTTAAAAAAAAATATTTTTGCTTCAAACATATACACATTGACGGTACGTTTGTTTTAAAATCACAAGCATCGCAAGTACGCAAAATAAACGAAATTGCTTTATTTTGTAAACACTAATTGTATTGTCATATATACAAACATCCTATCATTCCAAGTAAATGTTTTGTATACAACTCGGCTTTTTGTCGTTCGGACAATCGATCGAGCTCGTTAGTTTGTCATATGATACTTTGTAAAGGTGATCTTATTAGTAAATAACCGTGAATAGAGAAGAACAATGAAAGAAACATGTTGATTTGTATTTCGAAATACTTAGCTTGCTATGTTCCCAACTGCGGACAATCAACTTGGCATTACTCAATAAGGAGACAGTTGAGAAAAAAATTACAACATTGAAAAATTATGTTCAATTTGTCTGGAACCAAATTTGTATCTATTCTATAGCTATATATAGTATGATGTTTTTTTTATTAAAATTAAGTGATCTAGATATCTTTTTTTACGTTTAGTCACAAGTTTTACTTCATGAAATATAAATAATGTTAATAAAGATTTTTTATAAAAGTAGAGGTTTTTTTTCAATCAGTTGAATTATTTTGTGTATTTTAGTATCTCCTAATTTGCCTCTTAAACACTCTGTTCCACCTTTTCAGTTATTTATATATCGTCAAACTATACTGGACAAATAAATAGTTTTTTTTCATTTGAATGATTCGAATCCGTAATCATTGTATTTGTGTCAAACGTACTAAACTACGTCATAACGATGCATCTTTAGAAATGAAATAGAAACTTTTAACTTCCAATCTTAGCTATTAAAAATTTAAAATAACTATAGACAAATATTCAAAGGCATTAACTTAAAAAAAATATACCATATTGTTAATACAACACAGTTCAAGTTTCTAGCTTAGGCGACTTTCAGAACAGATAGCTACCTGTATGCAAATATAAATGTAGGTGGAGATTATCTTATTGAATATTCTAAGTAGTAAAAGCTTAGTCATATTATGTTGACAACTGTAAATGGACCCATTTATTTGTTAGTGGGACTTGTCAAGGTCACAATATAAAATGTGAATGAATAAAAACAAATGCTTAATTTCAAAATGGAGTGTATATGAAAATGTTGAAATGGTGTGGAATGATACACAGAACCGAATCGCTGTGATTGCAACACATAAAGTAGCTATGTATGGTGCCAAATATAATTTTTAAAATCCTATATACGCTTGATATTAGTCAAATCTTTGTGTACCGAGCTATTGATAGGTACAATGAAACCTCCTGTTTTTGGGATTTTTGTAACAGTAAAAGACCTGCTTAATGTTTGTATGAGAAGTTGATGGAAGCGGTAAGGGAAATAATTCGAAGAAATCCTGTCCGAAACCATAAAATGTTATCTCGTGATGAAGATAGCACCTAGAACTATGTGGCGTATTTTAAAAGATGACTGGTGACTAACAGCTTATAAGACATGCATTGGTATTTTTTACCTGATAATTTAAAAAAGAAAAGGATGGTAAAATCAAAACAACTATTAAAGCGGTACGCAAAGGGAGGTCACAGAAAAGGACGAGAACGGATGAGAAAATTTGTACAATTGAGCAATATTTTCACAAACAAAACGACTGAAAGCTGTAAACAAGCTTCCCAAGTAGTCAACAGAGAACAACGTGGTCATTATCCGACTTCAGTGAAGATTTGGTGGGGCCATATTTTTGTGAAAGAGGTATCAAAACATCGGTACAAGTGTATCAAAATACCATTCTTGAAAAGGTACTTAAGCTCCTTAACAACACCACGTTCAATAAGCAAGAATGGTCCTTTCAGCAAGACTCGGCGCCGAATCATAAAACGCGACCCATCCTATGTTGATTAGAAACGAAAGTTTCGGACTACATCAGAGCTGAAGACTGGCCGTCAACTAGTCGAGATCTTTATCTACTGGATTATGATTTATGGTCAGTTTTAAATAGTAAAATTTGCTCTATATGCTATTGATAACTGGCCTCAACGTTTAAAGGACTATATAACAGCTAATGGGGACCACATCAAATAACCTTGATATATATTTAAAGGTTTCTTATTAATGCATTAAACTAACACACTGTAATAGTATTATATGTTACGTACAATTGTTTTTCTTTGTAACAATATTTATGGCAAGACTAAGTATACTACTACTAGTAAAGCGATACCTATAATATAATTTATAATATATCCATAAAACCAGCTTATACTCTAACAATATATTTAACTTTGTAAGGAGCGCACTTCAAACATTGTTAGTTGAAACTAAACTTGTATCCAACAAAATAAAACGCAACAGATGCCACTGGCATAATCCAAATTGCCGTAGAATAAACAACCTGCAATTTTATACGAGCGACTGAAATTCTAATTTTCCGATACCTCTCCATAAATGCCTATCACGGGGTGGGCTACGATCCATCACAGCGAAGCCTAGGATTACGTATCCTAAGCCCTGGGCATTCTAAATCTACGCTAGCAAATTAAACTTAATTAAGCATTCTGTTGTGTCATTAAGACTTTGAAGAAGCGAGCGGCGCCCAGCAGACGCGTTCGCAACATTATTTATATGTAATTTGCAGTGTTAGCAGCGTAAGTAGCGGCTAAATGCACTGTAGGCATTAGAAAATGCTTAGATTCGTTGTACCTATGTTTGAATTTAAAGTAAACTCAACTTGGTGAAGGAAAATAAGTCTGGTATCGTATTCTTTGTAGAAGTATTAAGTCAACAGCCACGTTATTTACTATTTTTTACTCATTAAAGTTCCTGTCAGATTTGTTTCAAAATTTGCAGATCCGTGTGTCCCGATCCGATAATAACACAAGAATCATAATATGAATCTAACGTCCTTGCTAAGACGAACACAATAACCGCAAGGGTTCACGGAAGATTGTAGTCTCTGTGGCCCTGGCCAGTGGCGGTGGAGCAGCACCGTGAGGTTTTAGTGGGTAAACGGACGGCCCACATCTACCGGTCCGGACTCCCACATAACCGCGTCCGAGTCCCCAATCGGGCGGGTATCCGTAACGGATATCCTCACGTTAAAAAAAAAAGGACGAACACAATAACAACAAAATTGTATTCAATTATAATCGAACCGATAATAAAAATAAGGATGCCTAATAAAGGAGACGAGAGAGGTTGAGGGTCCGATCCCCACTCGAAGGACAGATTATATTTCAATTATTTTCGTTTTTTCACTCTTCTAAAACATACAGCGGCGTTATATTTTGCCACTGAACACTTGTCCGTGAGAGAAGCTACAAAAAAAAGTAAGCTTATCATACAATGATCTCAGCAACTGCTGAGTTTCTTCTATTCTATTTTATTAAACAGAATAGAATTTGCAACAATGTAGCTTAAGTTTCAGTAGACTTAGCAAAAACAAAAGAATATACGAGTAATCAGCTATTCACTTGTTTATTTTGCTCTGATCTGAATAGTTATTGGTTTCGATAAGTTGTAATTACAAAATTACCTTTTACGATCCAGTTTTATATCTTTTCTGTATTTAAAAGGGTCCTTTCAGCATCTACCGACACTGGTTACTGTATTTTAAGATAACACAAGTAGAATATAATTAATGAATAACAAGTTATATCCCTTACGACGCGGGTTAAAAGGATAAGGGGACTGTTGAGATGATTGTCGGGTCGCTATACTATTCGTATGAGATTTGTATTGGTGATCAGTGACAAATTTGAATGTTCAAATTTTATAATTTTTCAGAAATATAACTTAATAAATAATATAATTAAATAGTTCATTGATTCCATATAGCTTAATTCTTTCAAATGCATTGATAATCTCTAAGCAATTGGTAGCGTTTCGAAATATTCAGTCTTATATCAAAACAGAGTCCTTTCCAAGGTTTCCTAACCTAATTATAATTAAGCTTTATACAACAGACAGTGGAGATAGGTTTCGCGCAAAATAGAAAATACGTTATTTTTGTAACGTTTTAATTAGAAACGCTTTATCTCCCATCACAGATCTAGAGATCATGAATATGTATGCATATAAACGGATCGTGACTCATAAAACACTTGCCTGATAAGGCCGGTAAATAATACTTGTTAATGACTAGAACCCATTGAGCTGATAACTTTGTTTACACCTCGCTACAGCGAGGGTGGAAACCAAAATAGAAAAAGACATATTTAGAAACGTATAAAAATTAAAACGCAGCGGGATTTGAACCCGCGCCTCTTGAAAACCGTTCAAGAGTTCAAGAGGCGCGGGTTAAAATCCCGCTGTGTTAAAAATTTTATACGTTTTCTAAATATGTCTTTTTCTATTCCTTAGTGTGAGAATGACACTTTAAAAAATAAACAAAAATAGAATAGACTTCAGTGAAATTGTTGACGATTATCCAAGTTATTGATTTGAATTTGACTTTCAAAGTAGTAAATTTGAATCGTAGGTTTTTTTTTCAAGCATGCTCTTTATACGGTACAGCTAGAGTTAAGTATTGTGCCTGCCGCGTTAGCTGTCAACAGATTAGCTGTCGGAACCCAAAACATATTTGTCTAACTAAAATAGAAAAAAACTCGTACAATATTGAATTTAACATTCTTTTTGATTTTTGAATCCAAAAATATTTGAAACTAAATAACTCGAATGAATGAATATAATAAACCTATATAACTCAGTGCGGTACACATATTAAATATAAATATATAGATACAAAGGTTTTCAAAGCTTTTCCCGCAATGCAGCTGATAGATAAGCTAGTGGCAATAAATAAATACACTTGAAATCGCCGCCTTAAATCAAGACATTGTTGAGTGGCGGAACTCAACGCCGCGCTTTTTCCTACCAGAGCGTTTGTTTCTTCTAAACTTTTTTTTACATTTATATTAGAAAATCCATATATCCATAAACTCACATTCTATCAAAGCCAAATTTCAATAAAATTTCCTCTAAACAATATTAACATATGTTCACAATTAACACTATCTACATAATCTATAACATATGTTCACAATTAACACTATATATAATTATAGAAGTTCTCCGAAATTTTTGGGCGCATTTCTTTGACGCATCAAGCACCAGAGAACATTGGCTCGTTCAAATGCATAACCGAAATTGATCTGACAGGTGTACTCATGGGAACGGGTTCCATGCTTCTACGAGACATCGCAGACATAGCGGCTCGAATCTTTCATTACGCATATATGGTCACTAATAAACAGCTTATTAGACGCGTCAAAAGTATGAAGATTTGTTTATTATAGAATTTATATAATACTGCTAGATTATTAGACGCGTCAAAAGAATGAAGTTTTGTTTATTATAGAATTCATATAATACAGCTAGATTGACTACGAGAATGACGGAAGTTACCGTCGCGATTTGCTTACCTGAGAGATAAAAATTTATCCATCGCACCAGTGACAATCGAACCCACAACAAATCGCGTTTACAGTGAGACGATGTTCCACTCTGCCACGATGCCCATAACCCACTTACATGGAATACATTTGAATAATGTAAACATACGTTACTATAAATGTAGGAGGACGGGATGGATAAATATCGACGTCAAATGTTCCGAAGCTACTATAGTATTACGTCATCGCAATGCGGTTTGCATATCAACTTATCTTAAGGACATCAAAAGGTCAAATACCTTATTGCTACGTACAAAGGGCGAAACAGGTACCCAGAATACTAAATAATTTAAATCTAAGCCAAAGCGTATTTTGGCCTGGTATATTTTATTCCTCGCTATTTTTTAAAGGTAGGGTGTCATGGTTCCCGCCAGGGTTCACGGAAGATTGTAGTCCTGGCCAGTGGCGGTGGAGGAGGAGCACCGTGAGGTTTTAGTGGGTCCACAGCCCAAATCTGCCGGTCCGGAGTCCCACATAACCGCGTCCGAGTCCCCGATCGGGTGGGTATCCGTAAAGAATTTCCTCACGAAAAAAAAAGGGTGTCATGGTTCGGCTGGACCATCCAGATAATTCATATGACATCTAGAGTCCCGAGAAAAAATTACTTAGTCTACCTAAACCGTGAAGACCCATTAGCAAGAACGCACTGGAATTCGAACTAATAATCCCTGTATACAGTCAGTTACTTCACAAGTGTACCACAATGGCGTCAAGTCAACATATATTCAAAGTAATAATACAAAATGACTGAAGACGTCGAAGCTACAGAAAGTTCTCTAACTAAACTATTTTCAACCTTATCAAGAAAGGAAACTGAGGTTATCTTGTTAACTCGAAATGAGAACTATTTATAATAATGCGGAAACGTCACAACTTTAAATGGCGGTGTTCGGGCAATTATCTTGACAAATGCTCCGCTAACGAAGCCGGTCGACATGTCCCATATTTGACGCAAGGTGATGCCAATGGGGAACTAATGATGGACACAATAGGCTAAGATCACTTCTATATATATATATATATATATATAGCTCAGCTATAAGCTGCGGCTATTAGCGTAAAGAGTAGAGTGTTGTAAAGAAAACTTAAAAACTTGTGTTAAGAAAACTTCTCTTGCTTTTTCTTTTTTTCAGAGAATGGCCTGATTTTGCGATGACAGACGCCAAATAATCAGCCAGTGTCACGTATAGTATAGAAAACACGAAAGAGATGAAGCAGTCAATTTCGTAGGATTATATGAATTGATGAAATATAAACGAATGATAGACTGGTCTGGTACAAACTGAAAACAAATAAAAATCTACATTAGTAACATATGTATGTCCAAAATTGTTAAAATAAAAAAAACAAATGCGAAACAAATAAGTGATATCAAGAAAACTTCTCTCTCTCTCTCTCTCTCTTAAAAAGTGACAATTAACTCGTTTACCAAGACAAATTTTCTTGGTAAACGAGTTAATAGAAATTCTATTTGACGTAACGTCAATGTCAATCGGAAACTAATGATTGACGTAATAAGCTATATCATCATTAACTTTGTATAGCTTAGTTCTTGATAACACCCTAGTATAATTACCTGGGATAAGTGATTTCAGTCAATTTTTCAACTTCTTACGATTTGAAAACCAATGTAAACTGAAACTACTGGTGGTGGGAAGCTGAAATTCGGCAATAGCCTCCCTGAGAAGTGTTTAGGAAAATTAGAGTGGGAACAAACGAAGTTGCGAGTGTGTAGGAGTTGAGTTAGATAATTACTAAAATACTAATCAAATTGTAATTTCATTATCGCCGGTGAAAGTATGATTATTGAGTAAATATCATATTCACTGCGACTACAAATTTTTTTACAAATAATTTTGGTTATCGCCCATTTTATTACGTTTAAATTAATTTCTCCACACGAAACCGCAGCTGGACACGTTTACTACATTTTAATTACCTAGTTCCGGCGACATACATGTATAGTATACTTATAATTTTAGGCCGTTCGTGTAATGGGCTGAGGCTTGATACTTATTCAACTTTACATAACATAAAAGATTGAAGATTTTGAGTAAATAAGGTTTCAATGTTCAAAGAGTCTTTATTTTGAACATTGAAACTTTGAAACTATCTCACTATCTTGCCACAAACTGGGCGGGAAGTGGCACATAGAGTTTTTAACACAGTTTTTTTTGCTTTGCTTTGCCATAGAAAAAATAAAAAATCGTGAAATTACAATAAAAGTATAAAATATTATCTTTATGGCACCTTTATATACAGTAACGTGTAACTCAAAACGAGCGTTTAATTTAGACATACATTTCAAAATGTACACAAAACTCAAGTGGAACTGGTTATTATTGTTATTTATTATGGCCCTTTGACCCGACCTTTGAGCATGATTAAAATAGTAATCAATTTTGACTGACTGACTTTTTTTATTCAGCTTCACAATTTTATCCTGCACAAAAGGATAGTTAGCGAACCTAGTGTCAAGACACTGTGTTCTCCGCTTTCGCCTAGAATCAAAACATTGTCTGTTGTCTTACCGTTTTGCCTTAAAGCCTAATGAAAATAATTTGAATATAATTATTGTTTTAATTAGTGGAGATTGGAACCACAACCAATCGTATTTACAGTCTTTGCTTTTCCCACTGCATCACAATGGCCTCATCGTTTGACTTGTACATCGATATTTTAAATAATATATTGATTCATTATTATTTTTTAATTAGCGCATATTAAGTATACAAGATTTAAGATTTTCTAATATTGTTGAAGTGTAAAGAACGTATTTTGGTTCTGGCATTAACAATAAGTCCTTGCAAATATCTCTCGTATGTAACGAACGGGCAATGGCGAATGAAATATATATATTTAGCTTCACATTTTATTCCTAGCAGAGTAGTAGCAGAGAGAAAGAAGCGCGTAATTCTACGATCCCTGCATACTTTTTTGCCCCGTCCGCCGTCATCAACCCTTCATACACGCCCTCCGGGGGGTCCTAATGGTCTTTACGTGATCTTCCTCCAGTATTATAGATACTGTGCTTTCGAAGGTCAACCGAGGTCACCGCCTACCTCTCTTAAAATAATTTATTACTGAATTCTATCTATCCTAAAATTCGGAATAAAAGAGAATATAAAGTGGAAATAAGATTAAAACGCGCGTTTCATTATGAAATGTAATGTGTATATATATAAACTCATACTAATGCTATAAAGCCATTAATCTATTTAGTATACAAAAAATATATATTACTGCAACCTAAATATTTAGAGCGCAAAAATTTTAGATCAAATAAACATACGTTATATGCTTATATCCTTGTCCATACTAGGTTATGTTTTATTTTCAGGCATCTTCAGTTTTTTCTTTGTTATTGCGGAGAAGGAAGACAACCCGTTCAAATACTAGATTGGATAACATATTTGAAACTTTACATCGTTTTTATTTTTTATTTCTTTATACAGTGCTGTGTCACCGACTGCGAAAATGTTTTATTTTAATAGCTATAAGTATTCTCCTATATATCATCGAACCAGTAACCGTCGCTTATACACTTATAAATTACTACGCAACGACAGCGTCAAAAAGGAAAAACCAGCTATTGAGATTACTTACATTTGAACCGTAGATACGATGAATTACGCTAACAACTTTTTTAAAACATCCAGGGACCAAGTGACCCTGGCCTGGTCTGGTCGTATAAAAAGGAGTGCGTGAGGAATGCGTCGTCGCGATGGCCAGGTGCAACGGCCTCTGGTGTCCCCGCGAGCATTTTTCTATTTTACCCTCCCAATATTTTTGTTTGGTAATTAATGTGGACACATTTAATGTTTTAACGCAATAGTTAAGTTTATTGTATAGAGTATAGGATAAAAACTACAAGTGTTATTGGCACTTGATATTAAAAACATTTTAAGAAAACGTTTTAATTTTTTTAATATATATCGCTGCGTTTAAAATTTTATACGTTTTCTAAAAATGTTTAACAAAAACTATAAATTGTTTTTAAGACGAGTCTATCTATTTTTCCTGTGAGGTTTTCTTGCCCCTCACACCGTCCATTACCGTCTAATTCATTAAAAATTTTGCACGGCATTTTTGCATAATATTATAATATTTTCATAGCATTGACTTACTGACATGATGTCCTTGTCGTCGTGAATAGGGTTATGTGTAAATACTTTAAGGTCTGTATTATGAAGTGAAATCTTCTTTAGGTCCTTTTTGAAATGAAACTATTATTAATCCGGTTAAAATGGTTTCATTTCAAAATGTGTAATAATCGCGAAAATCAAAGAACTTCTTTAGGTCCGTTGAGTACTTTTTTTTGAAACAAAACAAAAACTCGCGCCACCGAACCGAACGCCTAATGTCGAATATAGTTTTATGTCAATAGATGTAAAGGCCGATTGACGTTACTACTTTTAATTCAAACATATGAAATTTTTAAATTTTAATACTAATATTGTAAGTTATAAGTTTTCACTTCTATAAACAGTTGTATCTATGACTGTTTGTTTATTTAACATTGAATGTCGCTGAACTTTGATGTAACTAGATCCAACAATCACTTAAAACATAAGATGCAGATGATGCTTGAGTATAAAAAATGCACATATATATATAATTTCTCATTTACTAACTATTTAAGATTTAAAAAAAATTAAGGAAAATTTGCCTTTAAGTACTTTATTATATAATTAATATACTTACTTTTACGTAACTTTTTTATTTATGAACTGATTGAAATGAAATAAACACTAAATGTTAGAGAACGCTTACCAAAATACAATAGTCAAAATGCATTTAAATCGGTTAAGCCGTTTCTGAGATTAAAGTGTTTTCACAAGCAAACAGAAATGAAAATTAAAAATTATTGTTTTAGGTTCTATTACATAGATAAATGTGCCAAATTATATATTTTTTTTTATAAATCTAGACAGCGATCAGCTACATTTTTATTATATGTATAGAAAAGACCAGAGCCAGTAAAGTCAGTCTCGTAACCACAAAACTATATTCAATTAGTACAAATTACTCGAGACGAGACCGTTCGTCCAATTAGGTAATACATATTGTTTGACTTTGCTGGATATAATAATAATAATAATAGGTTTATGCACACTGTCAGTCACCTTGAAAATTATGAGTCATAGACTGAAATAAAATCTTTCATGTGTTGACTGATTAACTGAGATGTACAATGGAGGTCTTAATTATAATGTTTAAATTAATGCAATTATGCATTCTTTATATGTTATTTGGTTAACTGTATTTTTTTTTATTTGTTTATATAAACACTTTTTTTTTTAACTACATTGACATTTTGAAATGAATCTATTTTTAACCGGATTGATCGCGTACAATATTGGTATTCGAAAATATAATTTAGAACCGGACGTTTCGAACACTTTACAGTAGTCCGTGGTCACAGGTAGTTTCATTTCAAAATGTTTAATAATCGTGAAAATTAAAGAACTTATTACATTGATATTAAACTACGATTTTTATATTCGATTTTTGTGTATAAAATGGGTCGTGAAGTCTACGAGACCGAACGCGGGAGACAATTAGCTTGGATTAAATTGAATGGAACATTTGTATTTAAGCATAATTAGGTATAAAACATGTATATATTGCCTTATAATTTAAAGACTTAATGCCGCCATAGTGTTACCAAGGTTGTGGGTTCGATCGCCATATCAAGAATATTTTTATATGAAAATATTTTCATTTCAATTTGTAGTACATAATTGCGGCGTTGAGTTCCGCCACCTTAAATACAAACTGTCAAATTTGCTTACCAAAAAAAACGAATCAAGAAAAAATATTAGCGGTTTCCCGTACATTGTATACCGTTTAGTCGATACTCGGCCTCAACGTAATGCCTAATGTGTAACCCGATAGTGTTGTGCGGTTTTCGGCGTTTATCTAAGTAAGTCGTTAAATAAACAGTTTAGTCACTTTAGGGCTTTGTTTAAACATCGAAATGTAAATAAATATTATAACGATGTTTGAAATTTCTTTTTCATTAAGACATATTTAGAAAACGTATAAAAAATTCCTTAGTGCGCTCACTAAGGATTTTTTTATAAAATGTTAAAAAATATTATTTTTCATTGTATTTGTAATTGTTTTAGGGCTTTTATAAAAGTGGGTTACTTTTATGAAAATTGTGAACTATAGTTTGTATAGACAAAACGAGATTAACTTATAATGATGATTAATTGATGACTTCTATTAAGTCTCATAAACTTCAGTCTCGCATTTGTCTGTCTGTCTTACT
This sequence comes from Podotricha telesiphe, assembly GCA_038994665.1. NCBI lineage: Eukaryota > Metazoa > Arthropoda > Insecta > Lepidoptera > Nymphalidae > Podotricha > Podotricha telesiphe. The sequence continues at coordinate 66,940 of JAOYRR010000151.1, forward strand.
GTGACGTCATCACGGCCAAACTGCTAAACAGATTGTATTGATATTTATTAATGAACTTTTATATAGAAATACTTGAGGGTCTAAGGATGAACATAGGCTATTTTTCTCCTAATTTAAAAAAAAAATCCAGGAATTTTACTAAAAAGCCGATTAAAATATGAAACAACTATAGTTACCGCGGGCGAAACCACGAGCGGGTCGCTAATATTTTATATTTTGAGCTTATAATATATGTATATAATCTTGCAGTTTTCATTTCATCAATCATAATGACTGTGGCGCTAAATAAAATTACCAACCATTTTTTATTCTCAAAATAAAAATAAAATAAAAGCAAATTGACTTTTTTTCTTACATCCAAACAAAAAAACACAACAGCTTAAAAAAACTTGAACTTAACTTAACTTAACTTTAAAAGTTTTAAACTTTTAAACATTTAGACTAGTTCAAGGTGTGATGGATGTCACACTGCGGACGAGCAAGTGATGGACAGATCACTGAATTTGTACAGCTTTTACCTCATTTCTCATTTAGAGATAACCAACACTTTGACAGGTAACTGTGAGAAAGGTGTTTTTTTTTTCTACGCTAACAGTTTTGTGGTTTGGAATAACGTGCCGTATATTGCATGCAATAAACGACGAAGGAAACTTATTTGAATATGTCGTAATTGTTAATATAGAGGTGAATTTGTTATAATTTTTTTTCGTCAGCGTCTGACTGATAAACGCGATTGGTTGTGAGTTTGATGCCCGTTCGGTGAAATGTTTATAATTTAATTCGGACGAAAATGGAAAACAGAGTATCTTGACACTAGGTCAACTTGTTGTAGTATTTGGAAATAATTGGAATCATTTTCAATCTCCATAGTAATTAGTTCTTACATTACACAGATTAAATATACATTATATGTAGAAAAAACGTAAAATAAAAGCTTCTTTTTTTATATCCATTATAAATTATGAGGTTTTACCATAAAATAGGTTGCATATATTAAAAAAATATATACAATATTTTTTTATATATATATATCCATTTTCATTTCATTATCATAACAATAAATTATCCATTTTACGGCAGAACTTTGACGGTTGTTATAACCTTAGCACCTACTTTATTTTTTTATACTCTTTACTGCACTTACTTTGAAACTGTCACTTTTATTTGTTTACTTTAGTGATACTAGAATTGGGTTACTGATAAACTTGTCAATAATATCGAAATATAAATAGCAAATAAATCATATTGTCAGTGTACAGAACATGTAGACTGTGTCCTATATTACTTCAAGCTACTTTCTTATAAGTTGAAAGATGGGAGACCGCTCTGATGTGGCTTTATTCTTAGCCTCTTAGCTAATATAACTGATAATAAAAGGAAGCGTAGGGCCGTCATTGGCGCTAAATGGCAACATCTGTGATTGTTTAAAACATTTGTTTGTGTCGTTCGATTTCCACTAGGAGAAATTATGTTTAAAAACTCAGTATTTCATTTCTTTCCTTTGAGGCGCTTACAACAAAGCGCGGCGTTGGTTTCAAACACTCAACACGGTATTTTCGATTTCGGGCGGAAAGTGGGTTTTGCCCCTGCCTGCCTGAATGCCCATATTTCAACACGGCAGTAGAAAATTAAAATATATATTAATTTTAAAAGAGATCTCTATCTAAATGATAAGCTATCAATTAAAATTTGTAACAGATGAACTGTTTAGTTAAGTTGGCTCTATACGTCAAAACTCCGTACAGATATGTACGTACATGTTTTATTTGAAATTATAACAATAGTTAATATAATTTGGCCATGTAAACATTTTACGAGTGTTTGCATCGAAATTATCATTTCGTGTGTGGATTTTGTGACGACTTACTTCTAAGCTCCACGAGAAGTCAAATTCATATTTTTGTAATTATTACTACATACTTATATGTCCCTATTAGGACACTGATTGATAAGTGTTTCATTAAATATTATTAAAAGCTTAACACGCTTTTCCATAATAGCAGATTACAGCCAGGGAACAGCTTAATGTCATGAAGACCCTCCAGTTCTCCGCTTATCATTCAAATTCGGGACCATTCTTTATTGAACAGCGTATAATTTATACAGCAATAATTGTATTCTAAATTTAATCATTTATTGACTGCGGATTGTACCCACAACGATTGCGTTTACATCCTATTGAGCCACGATGGTCTCAAGTCTGGTTTTAATATAAGAGGTTAAATTTAAAATTAAGAAAGTAATTCCATTTAAAAATACACGCGTAAGTGACAAGCCGGTCTGGTTAGAAAAGATGCTGCGTTAGTCCTCAACTCAACACGATGTTCAATTCACAAGAATCGGTCATCGCGGTCAGAGCGCTTGAGCGGTTTTTAAGAGGCGCGGGTTCAAATCCCGCTGCGTTCAAATACGTTTTCTAAATATTGTGCGAATTCGTAATTGTGCAAATAACATTTTAAATTATTATTCGAAAAGTGAATTATTCGCGTTTCGAGGTATTCGAAAATACATTTTAGAACACCCGACATTTCAAACACTTTATTAATACACAGCCTGAACGCGATAAATCCGGTTAAATAGTTTCATTTCAAAAAATTATATTGACCTACTACTGACAAATGCGTACATTTAAACAAAAATAACGAAACAATTCATTCATCATATTTTTTATCTGTTGTAGGTATAATCTGTAGAAGTGTTTTTTTTTTTTTATATTTTAAAGAATCATTCACTCATTCAGAATTCTAAGCATATCGGTTTTTTTTTAACATTCATTTTAAATCCTGTTACGTCAATTTTTTTACGCGACTTCTACATGTGCCTAATTAGAAGCGTGTAATGTAATCAAAAAGCGATCACACTACATAGATATTTATCTTTCCGGAATTCGGTAGTCATCTTTAATTACTTCAATCCTTAAATAATAATTGAATTAATTACTTCATATGCCTGTATGTGTTTTTAAATAACAAAAATCACTAAACTATCGTGTCGTATGGGGCAGCGTCTCACTGTGGTCGCTAAAACCTTAAATGTGCTACAATTTTTTCAATTTAATTATATATACGATTTATCAAAATAACACAAATACAATTATTTTTAAACAAATATATTTTTTTATCGCAGATAAAAAAAAAAATTCCAAAGTACACGTAGATTATGTGTTCAAGTTATCTAAGATAACTGGATAAGAATTTGTAATTATTATATAGAATTAAGAATTAGTAATGTTATTATAATTGTTTTAATTTATATGAAACATATATTACAAGCATAATTTATATATTATATAAACATTTTGCAGCTACCCAAAAACGAGACATTGCGTGCCGAGTAGCGGAACTCACAACCAATTGCGTTTACAGTTTACACCACTGTGCCACGTTGGCCTCAATATAATATTTATATATTTATTTTTTGTATAATTATACACCTAAAGCTTTCAGAAAAAAGCAAAATATAAAACACTTGTTTTAACTAGAAAATCTCAAGATCCCGTCGTCGTCCCGTTGCGTGTGCAACGAACAGGATGTGGGGGTCTATTTTCGCATCGTAATTTCTACTATAGTAAAGTGTTTGAAATAATATTACACTATTGTCACTCACTTAAGTCAATTTGTATGACAAAAAAAAATTATCAGTCTACAAATTTACATAATTTAATCGCTAATTAGAAACAAGTTTTTTTTATCTTACCACAAAATGTATGGTTATTAAAAATTACACGTTTTATTAAATATTTCATGAAATTAATATTTTATAGTGCCTTTTGACCCCATTTTAAATGCGTGTAAAGAATTTTAATATATATATGTAATAAAGAATTTAAAATGAGATAGCGTCTGTCTGTCAACTGTCTTTTTCATTCCATTGAAAGTTTGCGTGTCGGCAAAATTGGTGTAATTGATAATTTTAAAACAATTTTAGTTAATTTATTCTTTCATTTTCGCTTTTATCTCCGCGTATGACCTATTTATATCACATTTAAACAAGCTATGGACAAATCACTCCGTTCTTAACGTCACACCTGTCTTAGTGACGATTTTTGCAATATAAATCAAGATATTGAAAAAGACATATTTAGAAAACGTATAAAAGTTTTGAACGCGGCGCGGGTTCATATCCTGCTGCGTTCAAATTTTTATACGTTTTCTAAATATGTATGTCTTTTTCAATTTCCTAAGTGTGCGAATAACACTTTAAAAAATATTAAAAAAATATATAACTAAGATATTTGTATTATTAATCTTGCCTCGAGTTGGAATCAAACTCACAATCACAGCAATCTATCAAGCCCGTGACAACTACGTCATTATGGTGATATTTTTTTTATTTACCTAATATTATTTGATTATCATGAAATGGCGAAATGTTTTTTTGTTGAAAGTCAATAGTCAATACTTTAGCATTTCAATATTCAGATATAGCAGTTAAGTAAACAAACGGTTGCTATGGGTGTGTTTAGAAATACACATCCGAATGTCCTAGTTAGATCTAAGTATAAATAAATTTCGTATAGATGTGTCTCGTGGAACGACAGTGGATTGTGAAGGTAGCCCGCATCAAATTTATAGTAACGACTATTTTATTTTGAATCAAAGTAACACAATTTATGGTCTAGTATTTTTTTATTATATCTCAATTTATGTAAGAAAGTTTAATTGCTTGTAAAGGTTGTATATGACAAAATGTTTTAAAGCTGAACGCTTAAAGTACAAACGATTAGGTACCATCGGCAATTTTTCTGGAAACGCGATAAGACTATGACAAATTATTTCACTATTTACGTCACTGTTATCAGATTATGATAAGAGCGTTGTATAACGAAAAATTAACAGACTTCCTTGTGAAGATGAAATGTTAGAAATATTAGTAATTTGAATTCCGCTATTTTAAACGCCATATTATTGTTCCATGTTGTTATTTCTTACGGCGTCCGTTAGATCAACACTTGAAGTGTACGGCTTACGCACACATCGACGTGAACACCTACACGCACTACAAGTGTTATAAGTGCTACAAGTGTTGCCCAAACTCACCCGATTAGATTCCAAAGCCTCGGCACTGTGCTCCTCCTTCTGTCGAAAGCAATTCGTGCACTTGCTCTTATTGAAGATGTTTGGTGCGAATTTCCTGCAATCCGAGCGACCAGACATGGTTTTCAGTGGTCAGGGTCGGTACAACGTGCACTATGTCACCGTAAACAGCATGTTTGTTAACACCAAACACTAGGCGAATATTCGCCTTATATTTAATTTTAATACACGTCGCTTATCACGCAACTACCGGCGAGCGAATCAACTAAATTACAGAGAGTGAGCTACCGTCAGTGACAGCTAGTAACACACACAAAACAATCTCCCTCGGAGTCCGGTAATCGATATGCCGTTGAATTCGAATAATCGAGTAAACAATATATCGTATTCACGACGTCAAAATAAACATCGATATTATAAGAACACGGCGGAGCTAACGAGCGCACGACGCGACCGCCCGTCCATTTTACATCTGATAGAAAACCAGGCTTCGCTCACACAGCGTACAGTTGTTGTTTTACAACTTCTCTTTTCTTTTTACGTGTAGTACGCGTATAGCTGTGTGTGGTGAGGTGTCGGTGTGGGCGTGTTCGTTGTCCCTTTTCAACTTCATACTGTTAGTGTTGGTTTCCCTTTCACACTATTCATTAATATTGAAGCTACACGTGCTGCTGTCTGTTGGCACGTTTTAGAAACTTTTCGTGTGTAACCGAAAAAAAATATGTTAAATTTGTTTGTATACATTTTAAGAGATGGCGTCTCACACGCGTTTATAAATGCATTCAAAGTTAAATCTTAGTAATAACGCGTTTGTATTTTTGCATTTTACATGATTTGTAAGACCTATATGTTTATTATATAAGGATAAGTCAGTGTATTTTCCTATTTGTATAGGTCTCATCCTTTTTAGTTTTGTAAAAGTCATGGTGATTATTATAATATTTCATTAATATACCTATGTCGTTTATTCCTTATAAGATTTATGTTAAAAATGAATATAATGTCTATTTTACTATTTTCTTGCTCATAAAATATTATAAATTATATAATTATGAAATCCTTCATTAGTATAAAAAAAATGCCATTTGAAGGCTGAACTAAGTTAAGATGAATTACGACTTACGATTTGATAAGAAAGAAAGCATAATGTTTTTTAAAATGTTTAATATGACTTTGAGATTTCTATTTATATGTTTAAGATAATATTTTAAGATGTGAATAATATTTTTTTATTCATTTCTTCCATTTATGTACTTTTTTTTTAAATATGTACAATTTCAGGCGCAGTGTGACAGCGTCTGTCAGTAAACGTTGTGGTTGTGGATGCAATCCCCACTTAGGGGAATATCTCATATTATTTTCATCTCCGCTCTGGTGACAAGATAAAGTGCGGTGTTGAGTTCCGATGTCTCAATTTTAGACCTTCAGCTAAATGCAATATCGTGATGATATTAAAGGGTATGTCCAGCTGTGGGCGTAATACTTTTTTGCCCCGCAGGGGGCGCCCTTGCGATCGTTGACCCCTCTCTCAAGCAGCCATACAGCTTTTTCGCAGTGATTGAGCACCCTCATCCCTCACCCCCCAGGTGTCGCTGTCAAGACCAGTAAGTTCAACAGCATATAGACATTTCAAAAAAAAAAAAAAAGAGCTGTGGGTGTCATGAGGCTGAAACGACGACGACGTTGATGATACACTAAATTTGATTATATATTCCTAAAAAAAGATTTCTATCTTTGCTGATGTGCTCTTCAATTTTTATTTCTTTTTTTTACTTAACTCTTGTATTAGGCATTATTGGCAGGCATAGAATAAGCTAATGTTCAGTATTGTGTGTTGGGTTTAAGAGGCCGGTGAATCCAACTCAAGTTATTTTAAAATATCAAAAAAAATAATACCCGTGCGGATCATTAGTCAGAAATTGGTAAAATAGACAAAACAAAATGGCCTTTATGGCGCAATGGAACAATATATATATTTTTATAAAAAAGATTTTTGCCTAAGTTGTATTTTTTGTGTTTATCTTTTGATATTTTATATTATGCGAATTTATTTTGCTAATCATGTACGTACATTTTCTACAATTATTAGTTGGCTATGTTTTACTATTATCGAATTATCACAAGTTGTTATCATCACATTCATATGTAAAGGCATAACTTTGGAACTCATTCTAAGAAAGTTATACGTATGGAAGAGTATTATTTTTTTAAATAATGCTTTAGAATCCAGTTATAATAATAAATAAAATAAATATAACACAAACTACTGGACCTGTAAAATTTACAATTTACAATCCCAATTATTATAAAATTAGTACCCGTTACTATCGTATCGTTACTCGATACTTTTGATATCTCATCACATATCATAGAGTCAGGCCTCGATTCGTATTCGATAGTACTTATACAAAATCGTACTCGTATTTGTATATATACTTAAACGTTACCTACATACCTAGCCGGAAAGTCAGTGTTAAGGGCTATAGAATTTAAGACTATTTAACTATAAAGTATATAAAATATAAAAATCTAGGATCAGTAAAAGAATAAATATGTAAATATATTAATAAGTAATTAATTAATCAATTAAATAAATGTGCGCCAGGACTTAAAGGCCAACAGTAAGTTTTTAAATTCACCGAAAAAGCGCGCGCGTACATAAAACGCACAATCGTTTCAACACACGCATAGGGTTGTTCGATAATGTTGGGGTGTAAGGATAACTCGAGACCATTATCTATATTTGTTTTATAAAATATATCGATTTATATTGTGTATTATTACATTCCTACACAGTACACACGAATTTCCGTTACTTGCGCAAATTTAAACAATTTTATCTACCCACCTAAAGTACGGAAAATACGATGAGTTTCGTTTTGTTCCTTGGTACTTGACGGTACTACTTGACGGTACTAGAACCGAATATATACGGTTTGCTACAGTTGTACAAACTACCACCGGTTTTACTTAAATTTTTATATAAAGTGACATACTCGTATGTTTTAACGGTAGGCACTACTCGACTCATCACAATTCATTTTTAGCTTGCTTGCTTTTTCCGTTTTTCCGTTCCGTTTTAAGCTTTGGGTGTACACCCAAAGCTTAAAAAAAAATATTATTATAATGGAAATTGCACATATTTTATGTAATTCATACGCCAAAAATTCTACGCTGTAGTCTAGCTCTAAAGCATAGCATTAAGTGTGTGCCATTCCTTGAAATCACTATTCACGGCATCTCTAGTAATTTCCACATAATATGATGTATTATAATTTGAAATAGCAACGTCTGCAAGTAATGACACAAACAATTAGTATACCTTTAAAAAAATCTGAAATGACTTCTAGTTATTAAAAATAATACAGAGGGAAAAATATTTAATACTGAAAGTTTTAGATTTATATGACTACACATAGTTAATGACGTTTGCGTCGTTAAAACACAGTTTTGAAATGTCTGACTGTAAACGGGGTGGCAGTCATTTTGAAGAGTTATTGGGGACCTTTATTGGAGGTATCTATTTATTTTTTCGCATCCCATAAATGGGAAAATCAAGGCGTTGCACCTCTGTAGCATCTCTCTATCTGTCCCACTAAACGGGAGAGTTGCGTAAAAAGTTATTTTAACGCTCTGCTCACATTTTAGTCACACGAACATAGCTTATATTAGAAATACGTCAAAAACAACAAAAAATCTAGATTTTAATTAATGTGAAAAACTAAAAATCTATTTCATTCTGTGCAGTAATCTACACATATAATTTAGTGAACATTGCAAAATGTCTTTAAGAATTTATATCAGTTAAACTTTATTTTTCAGTTTAGTAAATTAATGAGAAATATATTTTTATTTAACATTTTGCCATTTTTTGACGAAATTATATCTGACAGATGACAGCTGGCAGTTATCACTTAATTTGACAATGTGAATTGTTACCAGTGACACACGCCCGCAGCTCGCTCGCCGTGTAGTAGTGTGTGTCGGTATTTATTTAACAGGAAATATACAAATCGCTATTAAAACCCTAGTGCTAATATTTAAAACCCAGTCGTGTTAAAACTTGCTGAAAGACACAGTGTCTTCATTTTTACACTTTTAACGATCCTACATTAAATCTCAAGGTGAGGGTTTATTTCGTTCAGTCAGTATTTTTCGGTGTCCATAATTTAAAATACGGAAATCTGAAATATTAGAAAACGGCATTGAATAGGTCCAGGGTTTTAAATTGTTAAGTGCCATTTATTATTCTGTTACTGCATAATTATATTATTTTTCATATTAGTTATGGAGGACTTAAGTTTTATACCGGATCTCCCGAGCGGGCCCCTGGATGAGTATAGAAGTAACGCCTCATTTAACTGGAAACGACTTAAATTGGCCCTTGAAGGAGACATTGATTTATTAAAACTTAAGGTAAGGGCTTCAAGTTTCAATAATGTAGAAATTTGAAAACATTGATAAAAAATATTTTTTATTGCATTATTATTATATGCAGATCCATTGATTGTATTATAGAATTATTATCAATAACAGTTAAGAGCTGTAAATGCTATTTCTGTGTTACAAATATTGTTTTTTTTAAATTGCCCAAGAAAAAGTTGTTTAGTAATATTTTTCATACCTATATTCTTCGCTTTTTATATAAATGAAATAAAATATGAAATAATAAAGGTACCACCGGTTCTTATATATTATACTTTATAACCAAACCACTAATCACTAAATATCAGTTGAATGGCCTTGAGAGACACATCACATTTAAATAAGCTAATACTAGTATTCAAACCTCATATCTTAATAGTACTATTGTATTTTTAAAACTTAACAACTGCTAATTTAAAAATAGTAATGCTTTAAAAGTTTATGACATAAATATTATTAAATGACAATTATATTTAAATTTGAATACAAACTCATCAGTATTATCTGAGAAAAGTTGTGATTTTATATATTATTTGGGAAATTTATAATTTATCACAATTTCCTTGTTTACTTTGTAATAACTTTATAATGTTATGTTTATTTTTTAAATGATACCTGTTAATTTTATGCTTCATTGATATATATGTCAATAATTTAATAACTCAACCCCACACATTTTCAACCTAGTGTCAAGACACTTTGTTCTCCACTTTGTGCCCGAATTTGAGACTTTGTGTATTGAACTGAGTTGTAGATGCAGGTCTACATCAATTTATATATATGATATAATAAGTAGCTTAAAATTAACATGCTTAAATCATTATACAATGCAGATCAATATGTTCCATTTGTATCTAGAAAAACAAGTTCTTTTTAAATGATGTAAATTTTGTTTTAAAACATATATTTTTTATTTTCAATAGTACAAAGTTTGGCATACGTTGGAAAAGGATCCACTCTTTGCACATCCCACTGTGACACCACCTGTGGAAGAACAAAAACGCATAACTCAGTTGCAATTAAAGAAAATAAATGAGTACAAATTTATTCCAAAGGAAATTTTTAATGCAAGTTACAGCAAACGGGTAATATTTTCTTTTTTCTTTATTATAATCTTAGGCCATTGAGGCACACTGGGCCAGCATCTGTCTAAACACAACTGATTGTGGGTTTGCTGCCCACTTGGAGGATAATTATATTTAAAATATTTTCATATTTTCCATCAAATTTGAAAAGATCCTACAAATGCTGGTTTCGAAATACATACTAGAAATGGACTGTTGTTGGTTCAAGACAGTCCATTGATCTTTTATGAGATTGTATAGAGATTGTGCTGTTATAAATGATTTGGGCTTATATTTTTGTTTGAAGTAAAGAACAACTATGTAACTTATTTTCTTATCAAAGTCAAATCCTCACAATCATAAAACGAAAGATGATTGTAAAAGAAATAATAAAAATCACTTCCTGCTATTTTCTGTTTATAGATAATAAATATTTTTATGTATCAATAAGTTCTTGAGTTGAGTAGTATATATACATTTATTTTTAAAAAAATACTTTGGAAGAATGTTTTTTTATATACATATTTTGTAAAATTTTTCAAAAATCAAATTTAAAATTGCAGCTCATTTTGAGTGTAGATAAAAACTTGCTATTATTATATAAACATGCAATTTTAAATAAAAAATAAGAGCTAACAGGCTAACGAGCTATCCAGGAAAGTGTTGATTAAATTTGAAAATTTTATAATGTGCACTCGTAAATAAGAAATAATAAGTCCTGTAAGTAGTTAAATCCAGTATTTTTACGGGACAATTGACAAGGACAATGGACAAGTGACTCAGTACTCTCTATATAGTTAATACTAGAGTAGGTCTAATACTAAATATATAACTTTTTAATTGTTTTCATTGATCCAAATTCTATTTAACATTCATTATCGATATTTGAATATATCGATAAACATGAAGAACTTCATGTTGGAAGAAAAGGGTAAATTAACTAATTATCGAAAAGGACGCAGGTTCGAATCACCTTTTTAAATGCATTATATGGAAGTTAAATATTTGTTTGTATAACTGCCTTGATACGAAAGTACATGATAAGCATTGGTTCCACACAAAATACACTATAACTTTTTATTTCGTATATGTTACAATTACGATTTGCGAATATTTTACAACGCTGGTATTTAGATAAAAAGTGGTGTTGTTTTTAGATTTTCGCTGTTTCTTACATAAATCAAGTTTTTCAAGTGAACAATTTACAAATTTATGAATCAGTTCCTCTGTTCAGATTTTGTAGTACAGTCTCAACAATAAGTATATGTTTTTTATTTCTTACCCATAATAAAATACGTATATATAAATATTTGCACATTTTTATATAGAAATTAAGTTATTTGATCATTAGGATATAGCCTTTTGCCTAATTTGGATTTTATATCTAAAATTAAATACGTAAAAAAGCAGCTTCACGCTTTTCCTAGAGAGTAGTCAGAGAGAACTTGGTGTCAGGACACTCTGTTCTCCGTTTTCTTCCCGAATTCGAGGCGTGTGTAAGTTGCGGATTGCAACGCCGTGTTTTGCACAATAGTGCAAAATTGAGATTAATTTCAATCAATCAATCAACACTCCAAGCGAGGATCGCTCCATCAACCAATCGCGTTAGCAGTAAGACATTGTTTTATCGCCACGATGGCCTCAAATAAGAAATAAATATATATTGTTTTTTGTTTTTCAAAATAAGTAAAATACAAATTGTATATATTTTTTTTAGACAAGAACAATAATGACAATAAATGAAGCGGTGCAATCTCTTAACCCGAGCGTTTCAGTAAAGATGGCTATCGGAATTTATTTATTTTCGAACGCCTTACTCTCATTGGGAACTGAAAGACATTTGAAGTTTTACGACGCAACTATAAAACATCGAGAGGTTTGTTTTTTTTTATATTTTTATTAATGGCCTGATTTTGCGATGACAGGAATAATCTGCCAGCGTCTAGTAGAGACAATACGAAAGAGGTGAAGCCGATTTGACTGTCTACTTGCCGCCACATTGAAATTGATTGAATTCGTAGACATAAAATATACGTTTGAAGCGTTCGTGCCGCAGTGAATCAGCCTCTGACTGTAAACACGATTGGTTTTGAGTTCGATTCCCTCTCGAAGGAATAATTATAATTTAATTATTTTCATTTCTCGTCTCTAGTGAACATGACAAAGGAAAGTGGAATACGACACTAGACTTGTCATTTGTATTAAGTTTAAGGAGATAAGTACTATATCTATACATATTAATAAAAATGTAAGCGATCGCTGCCTGTACATGAGAGATATATGAAAAAAAAAAATTTGATTACGGGCATTTATCAATGTAATAGAACCCAAAACAGTTGTTTTTAATTTTCTTTGTTCTGTTTCTCTGTTTGTTTGTATATGCTAATCATAGAAGCGGCTTAATCGATTTAAATGCATTTGACTATTGTATTGTATGTAGTGAGCGTCCTTTAACATTTGGCGTGTATTTCATCTCAATCGGTTTATATACAAAAAAGTTACAGCCATTTGAATGATAAATAGAAGCAACATTTATGATTTAGGTAAGAACGCATGTAGTTTACACAGGCGAAGCCGCGAGCGTGCCGCCAGTAATAAATAAAACCCGCTGTTTACATATAATAGAAAATAATAAAATTTGTTCATAATTAAGGAACATATGTATTACGACTTTATATACTACAGGTAATCTATCTAGGGTTTTATTGTATTACGTGATTTATGTGAGGAAAACTTAATATGATATTTTTGAAAGTGCAATATTTTTGTAGGAAAACCGCAATTATCCTCAGGGAAGTTTATATACGAGAGAGGAAAATAACATGCCAAGTTAATTCGATAATATTGGTCATGTACTAAGACATTATGTGAATCTTTGTTATATCTAAAAACATATAGATGTTTTATATCTCGCAATGACAACTTACTAAATCTCGCTTCTGTTATTGTTTTGGAAGTAATATTGTTATTTGTAATAGTACATTTCGCAATTTAGAGAACTTATGTGAATGAGTCCATAGTGGCGCAGTGTGGCAACAAATGACTGTATACGCGAGCGATTTTGGGTTCGATTCGTACTCTGATACCTAAAACGAAGCGCGGCTTTGATTTCAGCTCAACTCAACACGCAATATCTCGATTTCAGGCTGAATGTAGAGGACGGAGAGTCTGAGTCTGGACTCTAGGTTCTCTCTGGCTCACCTTCCATTAGGAATGAAGCGTGAATATGTGTGTGCAAATTATAAATATATACAAATATATATCCCAATTGAAGTAACTTCACCACATTAATATAAAATTTTACTTGTTACCTAATTTATAGCTTTGACATATATAGAAGTGGTTAAACTGTTTCATAAAAATATTTGAAATTTCCTATGAATGAATGAAATGAAATTAACGACCCCGAATTTGAACCCGTGATACGTATAACTTACAGCATTGATTTTTATAGTTGACGACGTTTGTGTCGTTTGTGTCATTGTATTTTATTTTTCTACTGTATTTTATGTAATTTGTAAAACTTACTTTTTTCTAATAATTTTTTAATCGCTTAATTGATAAAACGACTTTCAATCGTAAAAAAGTAATGTTTAACGACTACTGCCTTTGCATTAAATACTTTATTTTTGAGTAACAAATTGAATTTAAATTTTATTATTTATTGATATTATATAAATATTTATTATTAATAAATAAACGGGAGGAATGGCGTCCGACTGTTAACGCGATTGGTTGTGGGTTCGATTCCCACTCGGGGGTATGATTATTTATAAACATATTTTAATTTTTCCGCACTGTTACCTAAGCAAAACGCGGTGTTGAGTTCCGCCACTCAATGCAATATTGACACTAAGTTCTCTCTGCTATGCGGTAAAAAACAGGAAGCAGTACAAGAACATTAATATTATCAATATTAAATAACAAAGAAGAAATAAATAACATGTGCACCATATTTTTTACTAACAAAAAGAGAATGTTTAAAACAAGGGTGCGTTTGCGTGCATAGTTTAGAACAAAATCTTACTTTTCTTAGTCAAAAACTAAACTAAAGCCACGTAGAAATATATTTATTTATTTCAAAATGAAACTAAAGTATAAACATAAATATAGGTATGTGTTTTTTAAAACACATTATCCGTAGCGGGGTAGTCAGGAGAGAACGGAGCGACAAGCGCTACCGTCCCTGCATAAAACACATTACTATGTCCATTTTAATTAATAATTTGTCTCCCATGAGCGTTAATTGCTAGTAATGAAATCAATATTTTTTACAAGCACAAAAATAGGTAAATTTTATATAAAATTTATATTTTAATAAGATATGAACCGTTGTTTTAATTTCGGAGGAGTTCATTAAATAAATGACGACAATCACTATGGGCTATGTAATCTGTTGTTCTATTTCAAATTAAAATAGGAACATGGAATACCAAGAGATTTTATTTGAATACGATTAAAAAAGTATCGATATAACAAATTAGTATTAAAAATAAACTGAACACAAAACGCCTACAATTGTTTTTGTATTGTTATCGAACCCCAAGACGTGTATAAAGTTCGAAGTATATGGGCAACAAAAATTGGTAAAAATAAGGTTGGAATATTTTCTTTCGTATAGATAAAAAAAACTGAAGCTAAAACAAATGTTAAGAATTAAAAATAAGATATAATAAGAATACTTAATAAAGAATCGTATTGTTCTTTGTTAATTTAATTGTTTTTATTCATTGAATAATCTGAAATAACATTTTAATTAACAAAAAGTGTATATGAATATATTGTTATTCACACACTAAGGATATTAAAAAACATATTTAAAAAACGTATAAAAGAATTACAGCCAACAAAAGGTTTACAACCGGTGCGTTCGAATGCCGCTGCGTTGAAAAATTGAGATCCAATTTTCGTCGATCGATTTTTGACATCTTGGTGTCGAGTCGTAGGGACCAGCGGGTTCTTTGGCATTTTGACTAACTTAAAATAATTCTAAATCCAGTGCTAGGGGTAGAGTCGGCCCAAAACTGGAGTACACGATGCCACTAAAGCCGATGCCCGGTACTAAAACCGGTTTTAATCGCGGTGGTGATATCTGATGGCAATACTGAATATATTGCATACCAGATATTCACCACCGTGAATATTGCTAGTAGCTAGTAGTCGCTACCCGCAGAATGGACTTGAGGTAGTTTGAAGTGATCGCTGTCTACTTTGAGAGGAGACCTTGAGAGATAGAACCTTGTAGAACGCAAATCAGACAGAACATAACCCCGGGGAGAAATTTATCTACAAATTAAGAAACCGTTGGCGGTAGTTTGAGATAATAATTGTATCAAATGACAGACAAGTGCCACCTCAGTCTACCTGTGACCACGGACTACTGTAAAGTGTTCGAAACGTTGGGTTCTAAAATGTATTTTCGAATACCAAAATTATACGCGATTAATCCGGTTAAAATAGTTTCATTTCAAAATAAGATAGATTTGTATTGATCTAATTTTGTCTTGAGGTTTTTATATTGCGGCAATTGTCAGATTTTTTTATTTTTATTTTTTAATTAGAGTAATAACTCTAATTTTCAAAGATGTGACGTAAAGTGTTCTTAATGTATAATATATCTAAAGCTATTTTTTGCTATATGGGCCAGACAATTAATTTATTTTAATTTTGTTCTATAAGCAGTTTTCTGTTTTGCGCTTATAAAAATTTGCCGTTTTAAATATTTTACGGCAGATTCACGTTTATATATATGTTTATACTTTTTTTCACAGATTTTAGCGAGTTTCGCCCTCACTGAGGTCGCACATGGTTCTGACGCGCGACTCATGCGCACCACCGCCACCTACGATCCGAAACACAAACAGTTCGTCGTGCACACACCGGACTTCGAAGCTGCAAAATGCTGGGTTGGTAATCTAGGTAAAATATAGTGTGATTTTTTTTTTTTACTTTAATGTTACTGCATGAGCTTTTTTGCCCTATTTCATAATTTGAAGAAAATATTATCTGCTAGCGACCCACTCGCGGCTTCGCTTGCGTAAACTTCGCGAATAAACTGTGTCGTTTATTCGCCCGCCCGCGTTTCTCACTCTAGTCGCAAACCTTGCTTACATTTATTATTTAAATGGTTGTAATTTTTAAAGAATCATTAGTCAAAATTGCATTTGAATCGGTTAAGGTTTCTGAGATTACCGCGCACGAACGCACAGACAAATAGAAAAGAAAGTTATGAAATATAATTGATACATGCCATATATATTTTATCTCATATATCCTCCAAGTACAGACAGCGATCAGGTACATTTTTATTATATGTATAGATAAATTTTACGTAATTTTTTTATCATATAATTTTATATTGCTAATTTGTAATTCACACATTTAGAATATGTAAAACATTTTTAGAAAGCGTATAAAACTCAAACCCCGGTTTTAAAGAGGCGCCTATTAGGAACCGTCCAAACCCTCTGACCGCTAAGCCATACGCTTATATTCAGCTACATCGAAATTCTTATACGCTTGTTACAACTCTCTTTTTGTTGTTAGCATCTCTATAGAGAGATTTTTTCAAATGTCTGCTACCCACAGATTATTCGTATTCCTAAGAATGGTCGTTTGGTTTGGCGAATATGCAAAATAATTTTAATATCTAATTTGAATTTTAAATACTTCTTGACTGTAAAGTTGTATTATTAATGGATAATTTTTTTTTAATTTCATTAATTCATTATTTTCTACGGGAACATAAATGATTTAATTAAAAATTCTAAGTTTGATAGATTTTGTGTATTTCTTTGCTTTCTAACTTGCGTTTTTTGATTTGCTTTAAATATTATTGCACCTCTCTGCATGTCTATTGTAAGCCTTATTTGTTGTACTGGTTGTAAAAAGCTGATACCTGGCATGTAGGTCTTGGGAAACAATGAAATTTGCAGAAATACCTGCGAGAACGGGAAAAAACTTGTATGGGATTGTACTTTTTATAATCCAAACAAATAAAAGTCGCGGGCTGCGACTCGTGTTATTATAAATTTTTATTGTTAAGTTAAGGGTAATGGTTGACTTGTAGTCATTGATTGGCATAAAACCAATTACAATGGCAATCAATATGTTTTATATATTTCCTTCTGCCGAATGAACCTATTTTTGATAATGTGTATAAGCTTAACATTTTGCTACTAAGGCTGCGAACCACAAGTGGCACAACTCTATTTTCTTCCTTTCTAGCTACATCGCTTGCTATTGGTCGATACTTAACACCGTACTTAAACTAACAATATAAAATAAAAAACTACTACTTACAAAAATATTATATTTTTATCAATATTTATATACATTTTCAAGCAAGTCAAAATGGCAACAAGTGGGGTAAAATAGCAAGATTTTCATAGATATATTGACAGTGAATATTTGTTTGTAAAGGCGTGTAAAAAATATAAACAATAATTGTCCGAGAGAGACTTCAAGTTATAATAAACAACCAAAAACGGTACTGACGAACCATGACGGTGTTTTTCAGTCTTAAACATAAGCTGAACATAACAATTTTTTAAGATATTTTAAAATATTTTACATATTCATAAAACGTGAATAATAATGGAAATTAAAAATTTTTTATACCTAAGTTAATAATTTAATTTACTTATAAAAAATTTGATGTAGCGGACTCGAACGTTTTCTAAATAAAATCTTTATCGCAATTGAAATATAATTCTTATTGTAAAATCGATTACTCGATCCTTTGGTTGGTCTTAATAAAACGTAGCCTTAAGTTTCGTAACCTAATGTCTAAGGCAATAACAAATACGGGAAGACAGAGTTTTTATAGTTTGACGTTTTTTCCCGTATAGCAGAATAGGCAGAGAGATTATTTAAATGTAGTCATTCCCCGGAGTGGCAATTGAACCCACAACCAATCGCGTTTTAAGTAAGACGCTGTCCCACTGCACCTCAATGTGTTCTTGCGAATTTATCAAGATTTGCCAAATGCGTGTTAAAAAATAAAAATGGTGTTACAAAAAAGGTTGACGTTTACGTATTTATATCGATGGGCCAATGTTGAGGTTACGCATATTAAGCTTGCTTTTGATTGTTTGATTTGTTTATTTATGAATAAATGAATAAAATATATTCTAGATATTTTTAAGAGTGACTGTGTGAATATATTAATTCTAGTTACCGCGTAAAATAGGTGTTGCCATAGCAACTTGCGGGATACATACAACAATGTATGTCAAGTCAAATATATGGTTGATGATGTCAATTATATATTTTTTTAAATAGTATAAATGGATTTCTTATGCGTTACTGTATGATATATAGACTTTCTGCACTGTTTATCCGTACAATTTTTCTATTATATATTTAAATATTTTTAATATTTTTTATAGTCTTAATCTCACACACTTAGGACACTGAAAAACATTTTTAGAACACGTATAAAAATTTTGAATGCAGCAGGATACGAACCCGCGCATCTTGGTAAACGTCCAAGCACTTATCCATAGTGTCGTGTATATTTTTAAGTAGGGTTGCCAGCCTTGTGTTGTTTTTTAAATAGCTTTTTCTAATAATATTAAAAGAAATAGTAAGTTTTTAAATTGAATTTATTTTATCTTTATGCTTTTACCCGCATAGTCAGGGATAGCCAGTGTACTGTAGACATTTTGATTTCCACCTTCCCCCCGAATTCGAGAAATTGTGTGTTGAGCGGCGGAACTAAATGCTTTCAATTGGTCTTGGTCATCAGAGGAGAGAAAATAATTAAATTCTAATACTCCCTCTACAACTAGTATTTTGGTCGTTCTTTGAATCCAATTCTCCACTGAGTGTTTTGTGTATTTAGTTCTTTTTTAAATAAGTGACACATATTTTTAATCTTATACTTCCCTTATTTTGAATTGTGTAAATTATACTTAAACGACTCTGAATTGGCAAGCATATCTCATAACGTGGTTTCCTTGGTGTGCCTAAGAATTATTTCCCGAAATTTGCACGGTATAAAAAACTGAATTTTACGTGTAACAAAAATACAGTCGACATACGTCGAAAATGCAGAATATAGAAATAGTTTAATTTAGAAATATAATTTAGAAAACGTATAAAACATTTAACGCAACAGGATTCGAAGCCGGGCCTCTTACCGTCCAAGCTCAAATTTTTATACGTTTTCCAAATATGATTTTCGATTTCCTACGTGTGTCATTAACACTTTAAAATGTAAAAAATAAGAAATAGTATAGCTAGTATACGATAAACAAAATTAGAGGCGACAAATAGTGGGCATGGGCCCATATATTGTATGGACAAAAGTCATAAATCATTTTTTATTATTATTACAAAGACGACAGCACTTTTCACATATGTGTAAATTGAGTATATAATTAATGCTTAATGAGCTAATTAAATTGTCTTTAAATTTAATTTTATTATATGACGCTAATATTAATTTGAAATATTGAAAAGCTTCGGCTGTTATTTAAATCGTACTTAGTAGAACGTTGATATATGATAATTTGACTATTTATAACCCAGTTTTGTTACATAAATTACGGAGTGAAGTCCGAATTATGCGTTTACTAAATTCTAGCAGACACAAACACAGGTATTTCAATTTCAAAAATTTCGATCTAGCTGTCTAAAATTCGATTTTCTAAAAATGCCCGATGGATTGAAAATAATCTATTGTTAATAGATAACCACCACAAACGATTGTAAGTTATGATTTGTTTTTTGTGCGGAAAATCATTTGAAGTCTTCATTTTTCACAGTGGACTATGGATTTTGAAACTTCAGATGTTTATCGGGCCACCTGAGACCAACTTTTGATTTATGGGTGGTTAAAGTCAAGCATTTCGAAAAAGGCTAAATGCATTTTATAATAAGTGAGTTTGTTATTTTGAGCCTATCAGGCATATGTAGAATAAGTCGTAGATATATATTTAATGTCAAAACGACTCGTGAAACCTGAATATTAACGGTAAATTAGATAATAAATTAGAGAAATCTTTATTTACATTGCATTTATATGGCGGTGATGAGATCAAGGAAATAAAGCTTCATTCGCGATTGTGAGTTCAGAATGCAAGCGAAGAGGTTAGCCGCAATGCCAAAAATTGGACTTTTGGGAAAGAACAATGCGAAAGCTACAAAAGGCTTAAAACAAAATTTGACTTGTCGAAAAACATGAAAACCCGAAAAACATGAAAACATGACAGCCACGGATTTTTTTTGAACATTCTAACTAAAGACACGAGAGACGTTAGACTGAGTAACTTAGACTATGGTAGTGTTAAAAAATAATATTGTCGGTGAAATAGAATTATGAATTATAATATTGTCGGTGAAATCGAATTATGCTGAAGGGCAAGAATATACGTCAAAGATTTTAAAGGAGATGACGAAAAGTCAGGTGCTTACGAATATGTATAATCAATTAAAAGACCAAAGAGAGCTTCTTCAAGGAATTTTGTTTCTGGGTCAGTAACAAAATTCCCTAAAGTAATTGCCGATTGTAATACGGCTATTATTCAGAAGTTGGTACTGACATCGGATTTAACTTCTGCAGACAAAAACAGTTTAGAATAAAAATTCTTTCATGCGTGCCCATTTCCACCCTTAAGCTATTGATTTGTGTAAATTGTGAGAGTATACTAATTCTCTTTATTGTACACCACAAAGATATAACTTAATTTTATAATAATTTAGTACCTACCTATTAAACATCTGTGACCAATTGGCAATGTTATATATTTACGTATAAAATAACGTATATTTTTATTTCTTTATGGCTTATGGTTTATAACAAAAATATTAAGATTAAGAATGGAATGTTGAATACATTTATAGTAAAATAAAGTAACGGTTCTAATGTATGTTACAAGAAGCACCACATGCAAAACATTAGTGTGAGATAAATTTATAGAAGCAATAACAATACTTAGATTCATCCTTTCAAAAATTATACAATAACTTCATTTAAGTGAATTGTTTAAAGCAATGATGAAAAAAAAACAAAATATGTGCGTTTTTAGATTTTATAAACGAGCCCACTTTTGACTTTACAGTGTGATTAATTAAAAGTGACTGGAGAATTAGAGCCCAAGACCGTTCTACGAATTAGATGTTGGAAAAGTTTTACAGGATTTTCGAGGGCATATATAATAAAATTTACTGAATATTAAAATATTCGCATATCACACATATTTTGTAAAATGTTTTATTTTTATCATAAACGAAAGTTAGTTTTTATATAAAATTTAACGATGCGTCAACGAAATTGATTGTTTTCCATCGAATTTAAACCATACATAATTTTGGCTAGCTAGATTGACGAAATACCTCTCCTCTTATGTTACGTACAAAATTAAAAATAAACATTTATTCAAAATTCACGCGACTTCATTCGTTATATTAACTTTTTCCATTTCATTTGTGCGCTCTGGTGACAGGACAGAGTGCGGCGTTGAGTTCTGCGCCACTCAACACGCAATGTTTGGGATCCGAGTGGTGAGTAGTAGTAGTATTGATATTAGGATCTCCCTGCCACCTTGCTATGCTGATAAAATGTAATGGTGATAAATAATGGTGAATTTGCTAATGGGAACTAGGTTCGCAAGAACAGATTTAGGTTTAAATACTCCATTAAACAGAGCTGGACAATTAAATATCTCTGGAAAATCTTATAACCAATTGCCAAATTATTCTCATTTTGACATATTTAATAAGTGAGTTATTCTTGTAAAGGTCAACTCCAAACTATTTATTAAGAAGTGATAAGTCTGGAACCTTGTCTCAAACTCACTTATTATCAAATTTTATTTTGTTTCCTTCCTTTCATTTTTGTAATAGCTACAAATTTTTATTTCCATGATTTGATAGCCTGAAATTGAGGTATACTATGTAATAACGTGTGTATATTTGTGACATATAAAATGTACTCATAGTATGTAGCGTTGGCTTCCTAATGAATAAATAAAATAACGTCTGATTGTTAATGTTGGTTGTGAGTTCAATCCCCACTCTAAAAAATATTATATTTATGTTATTTATATCTTGTATGCACCGGTTAAAATCGCCACTTTAAAAATCGCCACTTTATTTAACTTCTACACAGCTATGCAGGCAAGACACTCAAAGGAGTAATCTAATTTAGCTGTTGCAAAGCTAGTTTTAAATTCAAGATATATGAAACACTTTTCATGTTAAATTCAATGAATGGGCCATTTTCGTGGTATTTACTATAAAAATATTAAGTAATTAAAGATAACGGTCGTACGATAAATATGACGTGTAAGAAAAAATGTGATATCCGATAGTGAGATGCGTCACTGACCACCTTGGAGACGCCTTGTGATCAGGCCAAAAAAAATTTTTTTTTTAGCAGTAGGCAGACTACTAGAGACTTACCACCGGGAACCCAGGCATTTAGTGTAGAGTGGCGCGGAACTCAACGCCGCGCATAGTCTTGTCACCAGGGCGGGGAAATAAAAATAATTTAAATATAATCATTCCCCGAAGCGGTTATACTATGGCTAGTTAATGATAGTTACTAGAAACAATATAGGTTAAATAGAAAAACTCGTAAAATATACTTTGGTTGGTTACGTATTTATCTATGTTGTCCATATTTTCCATACGTTACCTGAAAACTTTAGGCTCTTTCTGCCTGTTAAAGTATTGAAAAAAACTACTTATATATTAAAAAAAAGTAATTAAAATTATAAATAAACAAATAATCTATACAAATAAATAAAATTGGAGTGACTGTTTGTAATATTAAAATAACCGCTTTTTACTAAATGCATATATATGTATGTATATATGGAATTTATGCTAAAATAAAATATTTTACAATTTTTGTCTATCTGTCTGCCTGATTGTTCGGGGTAATCGCTGGAACGACTGGACCAGTTTTGATGTGGCTTTCACAAGCAGATAACTGATATAATAAGGAGTAACTTAGGAATTCATTTTAAGAATTCCACGCGAACGAAGATACGGGTACATCTAGTAGTAACGTATAAGGCGAAGGAAAAAATTTCGACCCCTTTTTTGGCATAGTTTAATTATATATGGAGAAGTAGCATGATAATCTATTACCGAAACCGCTAATTAATCAAATAAATGTAGCACACACTACCAAGTGTTTTTGACATACACTTCCGTATAAAGTGACATACGCGTTGCTAAGGCAACGTTAACTTTATGCTTCAACAGAGCTACTTATCTAAATACCTAATCAAAATGAAAATAATATATATAAAACTCATATCTTAAATCTATTCTAAAACTTAATAAATACTTTTCAGGTAGAACATGCACACACACGCTTCTATTCGCGCAACTTATTACCCCAGATGGAACTAACCACGGCCTCCATGGATTTGTGGTGCCCATAAGAAACCCAGATACTTTGGAGACCTACCCTGGGTTG
This sequence comes from Podotricha telesiphe, assembly GCA_038994665.1. Lineage (NCBI taxonomy): Eukaryota > Metazoa > Arthropoda > Insecta > Lepidoptera > Nymphalidae > Podotricha > Podotricha telesiphe. The sequence continues at coordinate 90,900 of JAOYRR010000151.1, forward strand.
ACTGTAGGCGATATGGGGGAGAAGATCGGCGTCAACGGTATCGATAATGGGTAAGTGATGTGGAAATAGCTGAACTCCTTTTTATAATATAATTGTGCGTATGCAAATATGAAATAATAGTTTTTAATAATTTATTTTTGCTTTGAATTTTTTATGTGATAATAATACAATTTTTATAGAATTTTATCTATAAACTTCATTAGTTCAAGTGGACTTTTTGTTTAATCAAGGTAATAATGGTTTTTTTTTCTGTTTTGGTCTTCTAAATATATATAAAAAATGACCGTGACGTAGTCGTGCAGCCTTGCGTTATAAAAAATGGCGAAAAAATATGTATTGTTCATCTATGACAAAGTTTATTCGATAATACGAGTTATTTCACTTGATACTTGATATATACACTCTTCTGACTTCTGCGTATTAGTAATAACTTTATATGTTTTTAATATTTTTAAAGTGTTATTCACACAGCTAAGAAGTGAAACTCATTTTTGGAAAACGTTTGTAAATTTGAACGTAAATCGAGCTCGAACTTGCGCCTCTTGAGAACCGCTCAAGCACCCTCTAACCACTGAGGCATACGTTCTATATCCAGCTACGTCGAAATTCTTATACGGTTATTATAACTTACAAAAAATATTCTTAAAAAACATCGTTGGACAAGAGAGAAGTTTGAGAAGTTATTTTTTTTACTGTACTGTTAAAGTGTAGTGTACACACATAGGATGTGAAAAAAATATTTTCAGAAAACGTCCATGACGCGTGGGTACGAGTCACACGTACGAGCGTCTTGACACTAGGTCCTCTCCGACTAACCTGCTATGCGGGAAAAATCAAAAATATATTATAAAAATTCCAATATAATGTGTTTTTTTTTATTATTTAATAAAAGGTAACCAAAATATACAAAAATATCAAAAGTATAGTGTGTAATGTAACATGTACATAATTAATCACGCCACACATTCGCGATTTTAATCTTATCGGTACAGGTAATATGCACGCAATTAAACACAATTACGAGTTCAGTGTCGTGTAAATGAAATTTCGACCATGACCTCTTGGTTCCCTGTGAATTATGATTTAATAAATAGATTTATAAATGTAACAGTACTCAGAGACGTCAATTAGCATTTAATTCACGTTTAGAAACCGTCGTGGCGCAATGGGACAACCTCTGGTTCTAGACACGATAGTTGTGAGCTCGTTCCCCAGATATATATGATTATATTTAAATAATTTTCATTACTCCTCTCTGGTGAGAAGACGGCGTACGAAATGCGTGGCGTTTAGTTCCGTCGCACTGTAGGCGAATAAAAATCGCGAATGGTATATAGGTCGTATTTAATTGTAAGTTAATTGATATATACAGTATATTTTTAATCTTAATATATGATAATAAATATTGAATAGATTTTTTTTTGCAAATGTCCATTTTAACAGATACTATAGCAAATTATTGTCTAATATAATATACTTACAATGTAATTGACGTTACCATCTGGTGACCCGAACGCTCGTTTGCACTTATCTATAGAATAAAATAATAATAATAAAAAAAAAACAAAATTTTATTGTAAAATTATCGATACGTACTACGCCTATTCATTTTATAATGAAAACTATGATTCATTCCACAAATTAGATAACGCAACAAGGTCAATTACATCGTAAGTATATTGTATTAGACGATAACTTGCGATAGTGTCTGTAAAAATGGTTATTTGCAAAAAATGGTATTCGATATTTATATTCATATATTCAGATTAAAAATATACTTTATGTATTTATTATTTAATTTACAATTAAATGCGACCTATGGTATGGTTTTCTCGATTTTTTTTCAGCTACACGCTTTTTCTCGCAAAACAGAGAGCCTAGTGTCAAAACATTCCGTTCACCACTTTCCGCATGAATCCTAAATATTAGTGTGTTGAGCGGCGGTACTTAACGCCGCGTGTTGCAACGCCGCCTTCATCTGAGTGAAGTAATGAAAATTATTTAAATATAATCATTTCCTTGAGAGGGATTTGAACCAACAACTATTGTGTATACAATTAAGATTTTAAATTATTTTTTTTAATTCATCTCGTATCGGGCGTGTGAGTGCAGAATGTTCTAGTCACGATATATTTATATGTCACGTCATTCTCAACTTGCAGCCATTTGAGAGACTGCATGCAAATCTTTTTTTAAATATAAATATTGCCTCCAGATAGGAATCGAACTTACAACCGTCACGTGTACGATCTTCTTAGACTTTCTATTATATTTGATTAAAATCATTTCTTTCACAATTTTCGTTCTTATAGTATGCTTAATTATTATTATTATAAAAATGTATGTTTATATTTGAAATATTGCATTTTAATAGAGGAAAACGAATAAAAAAAGGCTTGTTAGGATTCTTTGTAAAGTTCGGTTGTTTTTACTAAGTATTTAAGTGCTACACTATTTATGGCACTCACATAAGTGTGTTAAAATGTAAGTAATTTATTCGTATGAAATAAATAAATACACTTGAAGGATAAGTTCACCTTTTTTTTGGACGAAGTTCCTTACCGCGTAGTATTCAATAAGTAATTCTAAATTTTTTAGCACACTTCTCTACTATTCATATTAAAAAGCTATTTTCATCCAATTCCCTTCCGATTTGCTTGAAAATTTGTCCACGTGTCTGGTTCCCTATAACAATACCTATCTATATAATTTGCATAGCTAAAACACGATGACGTTTTAGGGACGACCTGGATAATGAGAATGTAATTATATAAGCGTGTTTTTTCCAATTTCTTTTTTAACTTAATCGTTATTATTACATAAAAACATTCCCTGGATTTGGGATTTGAACCCGCGTTATCGCGTCTCCATAGGTCTATTATAGTTTAAACTAATTATTACTTTTTAACAACGTTAAATTATTTCAGGTTCATAATGTTCAATCAGTATAGAATACCGCGAGAAAATCTACTTAATAGAACGGCTGACGTGGCAGAAGATGGTACCTACGAAAGTTCCTTCTCAGAGCCTTCTAGAATATTAGGTGCCGCACTGGAAAACTTGTCTGCCGGTACGTTTATTATCTGAATCCCTTAGCTTCTATTAATAAAAAAAAAAATTGCTGTAGTAATAAGTTATTATTACTTTTGTAGTTTGAAAAGTCGTAGTCGTAGGACCTAAATTAGGGATGTCCAAAAATGTATATTATAAAAATATTAATTATTCATATCTTTAGAACTTCAAATCTTTATACGTTTTCTAAAAATGTATTTCAATTACCTAAGTGTATGAATAATATGAGATTTTTACGAAATTTCTGCTACCCAAAAATTATGCTACGAACAATCTAGATAGAATGCTAGTTATTAAATATTTTGAATATTTTGAATATGAAAAACATGTTTTTAGAAAATGTATAAAAATTTCACACCAACCAAGCAAACCAAACGACTGTTCGTAGAATAATCTTTGTGTAAAAATATGTTATTTTTTAATTTTTTTTATTTTGGCGAGTTATTAAACAGATGATTATATAATCTTACTACTATAAATAAACACTCAATAAAAATGACGCGTCAGCAGATGGATAATTCTTAATGTCTTTTTTTTCCTAGCTTCAATAAAAACAAAAGTATAAATAGAATACAATAAAAACAAAACAAACTTTGTATTTAACATATATTTACTTATTAATATAAATATACAGAATTAAATAACTTGCTACATTGTAACGTCGAGACGAGGCCCATCGTTGCACAGTGGACCTGACTGTAAACGCGATTGATTGTAAGTTCGATTTCCACTCGGGGGTATGATTATATATAGATTATATTCATTTCTGCGTTCTAATACCTAAGACATAGCGCGCCTGTCGATTTCGGGCGGAAAATGGAGTACGGAGTGTCTTGACAATAGGTTCTTTCTGTACTGTATTGTGCGAGAAAAATCTTGAAGCTAAATTTATTTGACTCGTAATATACAAATTTTCAGCTTGACGCTTTTCCGCAGAGACCATATTGCTATGCGGGGAAAAGTATGAAGCTGAAAAAATGTGTTTTGACACTAGTTTCTTTTGGAGTGTCTTGAAACTAGATTATTTCCCTTCAACTGTTTTTTTTAAGTGTTATTCACACACTTGGGCAATTGAAAAAAAAAATAGATTATCTCTGCCTACAGGGGTGACATAGTGTCAAAACTTAACGAGTGAGTGGCAGTTCATACTGCCGCACTTTGCCTTCCCAGAGCGGAGTAATGAGAATAATTTAACCATTATATCTTCTCACTGTAGATCGAACCCACGATCAATCGCATTTACAATCAGACGCTGTGCCACTGCGTTACAATGGTTTTCTTTTAGTATAATTTAATAATATTTTCCAACATTAAAATTATTACCAGGTCGTATCGGCATCATGCAAGAGAGTTGCCATTCTCTATCCAGCGCAGTCAGTATAGCAGTGCGGTATGCAGCGACGCGCACTCAGTTCGGCGAGAGGGACCGCGAGACGCCGCTCATCGAGTATGAATTGCACGTTAGTTGGATATTTTTCACTTTTGTTTCCATAGACGGCGTCGGTGGGTAGCCAGTTCAAATTTTTTTCGTAATACACATATTTTTTATTCAATGTTTAGTAATAAAAACACCTCTTTCCACGATAGCAAGGGTGGTCAAGGAGACAGCGTCATGGCACTCCGTTCTCCACTTTCCGTAATAGCATGTTGAGTTGCGGGACTCAACGCTAATTAAGTATTAAATATGATAAATTAAAAAAAAATAGTGTTTAGGTTACAATCATCTAATATAATAGTCATAAAATTTAAGTCAATTAGTTTAATGAGTCGTTATGTAAATTTTATGATTCTTTTAAAGTACTACTTATAAATTATTTTGAGGCCATCGTGGCGCAGTGGTATCTACAGCGTCTGACTGTAAATGCGGTTGGTTGTGGGTTTGATTCCCAGCCGGTGGTGGAATGGTCATGATTTAAAATATGTGTACATTTCTCCTCTTTGATTGTGTGCAAAGTGCGGCCTTGAGAAAGTACAGAGCGGAGTGTCTTGACACTAAACTTTCCACAACTGACGCTGTTATGCAAGTAACTGAATTAAGCTTCCATTGTAAATGTGAGTTGTATTTCGCATTGTTTGTTATCGCCGAAATAGCTCAGTTGGGAGAGCGTTAGACTGAAGATCTAAAGGTCCCCGGTTCAATCCCGGGTTTCGGCAGACCTTATTATATTAATTTTACTTATTATACTTATATGTATAATGAAATAGAAATTATAAATACATTGTCTTATTTATGGAAACTTCATACAAATGTAATATATATATATATATATATATATGCAGTATTTGACTATTTAATTGTTTTTTACAGCAATGGCGTCTCTTCGGGCATGTGGCAGCGGCTGTGATGTTTCGCCTGTACATTGAGAAATTTACTATGATGTATCTTAATATAGTTGAGAAGTCCAACGCTGGGCACAGAGTGGATAACTTGGTAAGTTTTAACATTTTTAAGAGTGTTACCCCCAACACGCACTTAGGAAATTTAAATATACATGTTAGAAAACGTATATAAAAATTAGAACGCAGCAGGATTTGAACCCGCGCCTCTTGAAAAAAACCGTTCAAGCTTGAACAAACAAAAACTTTAACGGTATTAAAGAGGCGCGGGTACAAATCCCGTTGCGTTTAATTTATACGCTTTTCTGAATATGTCTTTTATGTTAAGTTTTTTGACATTTATTAACATGCAAACTTTCCTAATTTGTTAACGTCAGCCATGTCAACATATTTAAAGTTTTTCCTATTTATATAAAAATCAATTTCTCCGCGCTGGTACTTAAAGCAAGGGTGCTCAGTGCCCAATGTCTCTGTTCGGGCGAAGAAGGAGCCTATATCTATCAATTCTATTAATCTATGTAAGAACATCTTGCAATGTTATATTGACAGTTTCTTCTTGACGCTTTGTACTTTTATAATTAGCATATAAAAATTATCACCCAGTCAATTTTAAACGTAGATTAATTAAGGCCTAATATGTCAAATTAATATTTATTAATATACTATATATATTTTATATTAAGTTTTTTTAACGTGTGTATTTTAATCACATATTTATTTTTAATCACATACTTAAGAAATTGTTTAACTATATTTAGAAAACGTACAAGAATTTCGACGCAGCTAGATGTAGAACATGGCCTAGCGGTCCGGAGCGCTTGGACAGTTCCCAGAGCGGTTTCGAATACTGCTGCGTTCAAAATTTTTATACGTTTTTAAAAATATTTTTATAGTACGAGTATATATATGTCTTTAAGGGAATAATATTAATATACAAATATGTTTTAATAAATTCCCCTTCAAGTTTTTTTTTGCTTGGCAGGGTAATCAGAAGCCCCTTAATTAAGTACCAGAGCGAATGAAAATATTTTAAACCTAATTATTATTTGATCAAGTGGAAATCGAACCCAGTTAGACGCTGTCGCATGCGCCACGATAGACCTGTCATACATGCCTCATGTAATTTCTTTCCCAGAGTGAAGCAGTGTCGGAGATCCACGCGATGGTGTCGAGTAGCAAGCCTCTGCTGACGTGGAGCACCCTCAGAGCGGCCCAGCAGTGTCGGGAGGCCTGCGGAGGACACGGCTACTTGAAAGTGAGTTGTCAATCAATCAATCATCAATCGCTCAGTCGTCCATCAGTCATCAATCACGAAGGATATCGCAGAATTCAATTAAAATAGCAACTAATAAGTTCTTTGATTTTCACGATTATTACACATTTTGAACACCCGACCACACCAGAGAGCAAGATACACACATCAATCAGCTCATTTTGCAAGAATCCAGGGCAATACGCGAGGGAACTGAGAATTCGTTGGCGGTAGTTTGAGATAATAATTGTATCAAATGAAAGACAAGTGCCTCCTTAGTCTACCTGTGACCACGGAATACTGTAAAATGTTCGAAACGTCGAGTTCTAAAATGTAACCGAATACCTATTACAGCGATTAATCCGGTTAAAAAACCGTTTCATTTAAAATAGCATCTGTTGAGTCTGCTTATGGCTCTTCTCAGCAAGAACTTTGCCTTGGTGGTAGCTTTTGGTAGGATCGACAATACTGACGTTTTCATGTGAATTAATTCTCTAAAGTGCTTCTAATATTGCTTATTTGAATAAAAAATATTTTAATTTTTCCACCGTTGGTAACTTAATTTCTCTGAAAGTTTTTTTTTTTTTCAAAATGTTTCAGTGTTCAAATCTAGGGGACATTAGAAGCAACCACGAACCCACAGTCACCTACGAGGGGGACAACAACGTGCTGTCCCAACAGGCTGGCAACTGGCTACTGAGGCAATATGAAGCTGCACTCTCCGAGAGCGACGTCGACTCGCCCTTAGGGACGGTGGCCTTTCTGAAGGACTATAGGATTATCAAAGACAGGACGTTTAGTTGCACGAGTACGCACGAATTGAAGAATGCTCAGTGTGAGTATGTTTTTAGTACCGTATTAGAAGATATGCATATATTTGAATTTGAAGGTTGGTGGAAAAGTTGGTATATAGATGACGGCTCTCAGATATTAATAGCAAATGGGAGGAACATTTTGCTAGCTAGCGACCGCTACCGGCTTTGAGTGCGTAATTTTTTTTTGTCCGCCTTCGTTCCCTCTTAAATCGCAAATTTTACTTAAATTTATAATTGAAATTGTTGTAACTTTTTAATTGATGAACCTATTGGAAATTAATAAACACTAAATGTTAAAGGGAAGTTTAAGAAACTACAATAGTCAAAACTGCATTTAAATCAGTTTAGCTATTTACGAGATTAGCGTGCACGAACGCACAGACAATCAGGACAATAAAATAAAACACATTATTTTGGGTTCTATTACAATTGATAAATGTAACCCAATAATATTTTTTCTTATATATCTTCCATGTACAGACATCAATCAGTTCTATTTTTGTTATTGTATAAACAACGGTACATATGCTAAAATATATTTTTTTACAATTTTTGTTTGCCTGTCTGTTTGTTCCGGCTAATTTCTGGAACGGCTGGAACGATTTTGACGGGACTTTCACTGGCAGATAGCTGATGTAATAAATAGAAACTTACGCTTAAAACATGCTCTATTTACAATACAATATCAGAATAGTAAACGACAAATTTCTTTTACAGTCATAATATCTACATACAAATGGCTAATATGCTGGCTCCTAAAGTACACACACGAGAGAAACGAAATAAACCTCTCCAAGGGCCTAACAAAAGTGCAAGCTAGAAACAAAACACAAGTGTACAGATGGCGCCACTTGACCAAAGTGTACGCCGAATATCTATCGCTCATATTCTGCTTGGAGTCCATAGAAAAAAAGGAGAAGGAACTGCAGCCGGTTTTGATGAAGCTGTTCACTTTGTACGGGCTGTGGTCGTTGGACGAGAACCTGGTGGAGTTCTATCAGGGTGGGTTCGCGAAGGGCGGGGACATGGCGAGGCTGGTGCGGGATTCCATTCTCGAGTTGTGCGCTGACGTGAAGAGCGAAGTTGTTAGCGTCATTGATGCGTTAGCGCCTACCGACTTTGTGCTCAACTCAGTACTGGGCAGGAGCGATGGGAAGGTTAGTGTGGGTTCTTTTCCTATGTGTTTCTATTTTTATTCACTTGGTGCATTTAATAGTGTTGTTTAATCAGACAGACTACTGATTTAAGTCGTATACAATATTACAGAGGCCATCGCGATTGGTTGTGGATACAATTCCCGCTCGGAGTATATATATATAATTTGTCCACTCTGGTGGCCAGACAAAGGTCACTTTGGGCAGAAAGTTGAGAACGGAGTGTCTTGACACTAGGTCCCTATTCGCCTGACATACGGGAAAAAGCGGGAAATCGTAAATGAAAACGTGTAAAAGTGATTTTTTTTCTTTCTTACAGTTATATCAGAACCTGCAAAAGGCTTTCTTCAGTCAGCCCGGTGTGTTTGAGAGAACGCCTTGGTGGCGCGATGTAGTGCCGTCGTCTAAGTTGTAAGGGAAAATTCTAATTAAATAATTATTTATGATCTATATTTATGTAGAATTTGTTTTTTTATTCTAAACTAATATTAGTTTAAAAAAAAATTATTTTATTTTTGTGTATTCTTATTTATTGGTAATAAGATTGTGAGTGAAAGTGGTTCAATTTGTACAATTTGTTTTTTTTTTTTAAATATAAAGTGGAAAGTTAAAGCTGTACATAGCTACTTATATAATAAATTAATTAATTTTGAATATTATATTATTATTGTTTTGAGTCTAAACTCTAAAAGATTTAACATGCAATTTGCCAAATAAGTTTTTTTTGAGTTCCAACAAATTACTTAAATATATGTTTGTTTTAAGCTTCAAGAACCACTTTTGCACTGCTATCTAAATATATCATTATTTTTTTTATAAAAAAGATACATTTAAATACATACCAATGTTATATTTATATTTTTTTACATTTTTAAAGTGTTTTTAACGCACTTAGGAAATTGAAAAACGTTTTTTAGGAAACGTATAAAAAATTGCCTATAGCCTATTACAACTTATTTTTGTTGCAGTACTTTTGTGGTAGCAGAAATTTGTAAAAATCTCTCTACAGAGATGCTAACAACAAAAATAAGTTGTAATAAGCGGTCTTAGGTCTAGCTTAGCGGTCAGAGCGCTAGGATGATGACCAAGAGGCGCGGGTTCGAATTCCGCTGCGTTAAATTTTTTCTACGTTTTCTTAAAAAATATATATATCTAGATTTTAAATATTTTTACATGTATTATTAAATACATGTGTGGGTGAATGTGACGTCCTATTTTCATATTGACGCAGTTTTATGGAACAATATATATTTTTTTGTAAAAAATAATTTTGCAAACATTGTTTGAAATTTACTTTCTGAAACGGAGATAGTGTACAGTTTTATTGTAATAATTTAACTTAAAATATATGAAGATGCCATTGGTCGCATACGCACAGTGTGTGTGCGATTCCCAGTCGGAGGAATGATTATATTTGAAATATTTTCATTTCTCCGTTAAGGCGCCGAAGGCAAAACGCGGCGTTGAGTACCGACACTCCACTTGCGTAATATCTCGGTTTCGGGCCACAAAGTTCTACTAGGTATGCGAGAAAAAGCGAGTAGCTGAAAAAAAAAATACTTCTATTATAATAAATTTAAATATTCAAAATTTTAAGATAGATTTAAATAAATCTTTTAACACATTTCAAAATTTTCAAATCAAAATTAATAATTTTGTGACATTGTACCTCCATCCATACATGTTATATATAATTAAGATTTTTATACTTCTACATAAGCACGGTACTTTTTGCCACTAACATATCAAAGAACATTTCCATTCTTTTTTTAAATATTTTTTTTTATTATATAAATTTAATGCGCAAAAGATCTTGCTTGAAATCCATATATTTTAATTGCTATTTATTTTAGAAATTTCAAATAAATGTAGGTTTTTATTATTTTCTTACAAATTAAATGTAGACATTTTATTTATATATATTTAATTATTGCTATAAATATATAATGTTACCTTAGAAACAGATATTTAGTTATTCACGATAGTGTAGTAGTGTAATATTTATTTAATTAAAATACAGATTAAAAATAATTCCATAATGTCATTTATTCATTCGTTCTATTGAGAACGAATGAATAACGAAGCTATTTTTGTATTTAATAGTTTTTATGAAGAAATAGAATAAAATAAGAAATTAAAAAACATATAAGTAAATTACTGTACATATTATATCATTTAAAAGATTTTTATAATAGCAAAATTTTTTAAATTTTAATTTGTAAATTTTATGTAATTTTAATATTGAATTCTTTTTATATTTAAAGATACATATAATAGAATATGTATATGTGAAGGTAATATGTCGAAAAAATTAAATTTAGAAAAATTTTTTTTTTTGTTTTCTGTGCTGATTTTTAAGAATTAGTTGAACATTTTGAACTTTAGATATTGTAATTGTTAACGTATCGCCTTCTATATGTAATAAGAAAAAATGGTTTAGATAAAACTGCCAAAAAAATCCATTCTTCAGCTTATCTACGAGAATTCAATTTTCTCACAAGCTGTTAATTTTAATATTTTTTATCTCTAATATAAGGCTGTGTTACGGATACATTAGGTTTGTCTAATTAAGTACCTTCCCCACGATAAGTAATAAATATTAAAAAGTTTTGACAAAATCGAAGACTAATTAAGAATGAGTTGTCCTAATTCTTGTACCATGGCTTCTAATATTTTCTAAAATAACCATAACAAGTTCCCAGAATACAGGTTAAAAAAATACTATTATATGTAATTAAATGTTATCCTGGTATACAATATTGAAATCGTCGTGGTGAAGTGGGATAGCGTCTGACTGTAATCCCGTTTGGTCGTGGGTTCGATTTCCAAACGGTAGAATGGTCATGATTTAAATATTTTCATTTCTCTGCTTTATTATCAAGACAAAGCGTCAAGTTGAGACCCGCCACTCAACACGCAATGTCTCGGAGTCACTTGTGGGATGTCACTTTGACTTAAGCCTATATTTTAATTATTATATATTCAAATTTGCATTTTAATTATTTTTTATTATTTCAAATTTATTATTATTGGATAAAAACTTCATATTTTAACCTATAAATAAATACATATGTTTAATACTTATTATTAAATTTGTTAAAGTATATCATGTTGTCATAATGAAAGGAGTTAAGGTCGGTTCAGGTTTGGTTCCCAGTGTCAAGTAAGTCAAAAATATATATATATATATATATATATATGAGATATTGATTACTTTGAAATTATAATTTAATATCTTTGAGAAAGATAATTTGCATAAAATTAACAAACAATGAGTTACAAAGTCATATTTCACCAATTTTGTTTTAAATTATTTTTAAAAATATAAAAATTACTGTTAAAATTATTCTAAGACTATATTCCATGTACTGCATTTTTTTTATAATTACATTGTTACATTTTTGTTTTTGTAAGAATATTGTTATCAGATGCATATTATATTATAATGTATAATGATATGAAAATATATTATACAGTCATTTCATACACACAGGGTACAAATATAAAAGTATTTTATATATAATAGTATTTATAGTATCCTATTTGCCATAAATTGAGAAATCATTACTTTTGTTTTGTTTTTTAAAAAAAATATTAAATTTGTGTGAAGTTTTGTATTTGTATAATAACAAGAAACAGCCAAATAACTATTGTCTGTTATGATATAAGATGTTTATTTGATTTATGGGTCTGTCTGTAGAAAATCGTTTATTTTTCTCTGGATGTTTTAGTGACTTTTAGATAAATTGTGAAATACAGGTTACAGAGATGATGGCAATAAGTATTAGAAAGCAATGTGTAACTAGTGTCTAGAGCAGGGATAAGCAACCTTTATAGCGACGGGCCTAACCAATTTTTTTAATTTTTTGGCGAAACAATATGAAATTATTTCAAAATTGTATTTTAATTGTAAACATTACATTATAAAAACATGAAATGTAAAAAAAAAAAGTATTACATACAAAAAAATTCAAGAAAGAATAAAAAGCCAAATATGCAGTTCGCAATCATATTGCATGTTGGAACAAGTCGCGTTAATTTGGTTGAACTAATTTGGGATATACTTTGGCGGGAGAATATTTTTAAGATTTTGAAGTGTTAATCGCACACTTAGGAAACCGTCCGAGAGGCGCCGGTTTGAATCCCGCTCCGTTTAAAATGTTTTATACGTTTTCTAAAAATGTTTTTCAACATCTGTAATGTAAATAAACGCTTGGCGGGATACTCGCCCCTGGTCTGGAGCGCTTGGGCGTTCAAATTTATATACATTTCTAAATGTTTGCCTTCACTTATGTGGCCAGTTTAAAATATGTCAAAGGATTCAAAATGTATTTTTCAATTTAAGCTTCTTAAAGTATCATATAAAATCAAAAAGCTTACTAAGTAGGCTTAGGTTTTAAGATCTAATACTAAATTTGTTTTTTTTTTGTGTCCATGTCCAGATGTGATCAACAGCGTCACGCTTATTTCCATGTAGCGGGATACTCAGAGAGAACCTAGTTCTTCGTATTCGGAAATCGAACCCACTACCAATCGCGTTTACAGTCCGACGCTTTCCCACTGCGCCACAACGACCTCATTCCTTCTCACCTATATATACTTCTATAAGAGTCCTCTATTGTGATTCATCGTTGGAAGGTATGGACTGGACTGGTCACGATTGGTCGGGGGTTCGATCACTACTTGAGAAAGTTTTATAGTTAAAATATTATCTGATTGTTTGTCTGCCTACACCAGCTTTTTTTAATTTTATACAACATGTTAAAAATACCCCCGTTACAAACAGACCCGTTGTTTTTATGAATAGTTTATTAGTTAAAGATATATTATTGTATTTATAATTAATCCAAATTACATGTGATTAATTCGTATTTGTTTGTATTTCTCTTTTTAATTACAAATAGCTTTCTAATTCGAATAATTTTAATGGTATTTTTGGTATATAGATGAAAAATCTATGAAATTAAATATTTACACTTCTATTAGAAATGTTGACTTCTAGAATCTTATTGTATAAATAGTGCAAGTGCCTTCCTCTATGTATTAATATTGTTATATTGATTAGATACAATCATAATCATAGACTTCTTGAATAAAAATAATTTTCGCATACCGAGTTTTGTTTTATTTTACCATATTTTGTTTATTTTTTTAACATTTTTTAAAGTGTTATTCGCACACTTAGGAAATTCAAAAAGACATATTTAGAAACGTAAACGGTTACGGACGTAACGGAACGTATAAACGGTTGAACGGTTTTCAAGAGGCGCGGGTTCTTATCTTTTGTTTATTTGAATAAAAGTGTGCAATGCTTGAAATTATTGCCAGTAGTCTTACCGTGATTATAAAAAAAAAACTAGTAAGTAAGTCTACTGAGAAGGTAAATTGAAGCCAATTCTACTGGTAAGACTAGAACTAGAAATATTTTTTTGCTTTGCACAGTTCCATTCTTATACAAAATTTTGAGACATTGTCAAGTAGCGGAGTTCGACGCCGCGCCTTGTCTTTGAACAGGGAAATGTGAAAAACATCAATATGGGGATAGAAACAACAACTATCCCGTCTACAGACAGATACTCTCAGCGCCACGATGTGACAAGAAATCAATGACCTTTGTGTGGCGTGCACACGCCTTTTTTAAATATCGCAACGATTCGAATAGCCCAAAAACATGGATGGATTAGAAGCGCTTGCTCAATACATATTTATTATTTCTTTGGATACTACAATAAAGGATATGATTACTGAACGAGGGTTTCCTCCCTAATAGTAAATTCATTAAATTGTAATTTTTGACATGCGTGGATAATAAAGGTGATGCCAGTTTTAAGCTATTTTCACTGTTCTGTATACAACTGACGATTTTAAGGGCACATACTATAAGTAATAGTTCTATGGTTTTTTTTTACATTCCCAAGAGACGCGGGTTCGAGTCCCAAGTGGAGTTCGAGAAACATTCAAATTTATATACGTTTTATAAATATGATTTTCGTATAAGAAGTGTATGAATAACCAAAAATAATTCGTTAAATTGATTTAAAAATGTTATACATATATTAAACGATTGTCAGAATTTCAAAAACTTAATATATATTCGAATAGGTATGTATGTATTTATGTGTATGTATAAATATATTTTATATTAGTGATATGTTTCGCTTAAAATTTAATGGTGTTTATTTATCGCACAGTACTGCTATCCAGCCGTATTGCCTTCACCCACTTACACAGGTTGGCTGGAAGAAATCTCTTTTAGAGGATAAGTCCACCGCTGCTTTTTTTAATATAATAAAGAATATATATATATATTCTTCTATATATATATTATGTAATCGCAATGACAATTGGAAAAACGATTTTGTATTTGAAAAAATCACAAGAGGTAAAAAAGAAAACAATAGCCAGATTTATTTAAAAACAACATTTATTATCCATCATATAAGAGAAACGTGTCTTAGTTTTGTGCTTTAAACAGTAAAAAGGGTGCAGTGAAGAATTTTTAGTAAGTACATTATTTTATGTAACCTTTCAAATATATATTATACATGTCAATAATAAATGAAAATAGTAAAATATATATATATATATATATATATATATTGTGTCAAAGTAATGTTTAAAACTTGCGGTTAAACATTGTGTTCAATATCAGGGTTTTTAGGGTTTCATACAAAAACAAAAAACAGTAAGGGGTTATATAAATAAACAAAGATTTTTTTAAAGGTTGCTATTTAATATACGTCTATATATGCAATTTTATTAGCTTCGTCTATTAATCAATAAATATGTAAAAAAAATCGAAACGGCATTTTCGCCGATTTTGGATCCAATTTGATTAAAATTTTGCACACGCGTCCGGATTTGATGATATTAGAATATTTTTTACGAAAAAACTAAGGTTACGTAAAAACAATTTTAAGCGTGTTCTTTTCTCTTTCCAATTTGTTAATACTTGAATCCTAATCCAAAGGTCATATGTTCGATTTCATCCAGGAATTATTTAAAATATTTGTGTTATGTATACTCTAGATAATTTTACTTTATTATGAACTATATATATATATAAAATATATTTAAGTCATGGCTTTGTTTACTTTTTAATTGACGTCCTGTATGAAAAAACGTAAAAATAATTGAGCTATAAATTAGATTCTGCCTAGTAACGCGTCAGAATGTTGTAATTACCAAATATCAATTTCGTAGAGAAATTAAATATACACAACCTAACCAAAAGGGATGTCACAAACCAGTAACCAGCTAAACAAAATGGTTAGTAAAACTTATAAAAAAAAAAAAACAGCGCGCCAACACCAAAATGTTTCACAAACAAAAAAAAAAACAAACAACAAATATATTTCCTATTCGACATTAGGGACGGGACGATAATCACAAATAAAATAAGTATTTCCATATAATGAAAGAAGATTTTTTTAAATTGTAACGAGAAAAATGTAAGCGAGCATTTACGTTCTATATTCGAAACATATGATAGCATAGAAATGGTCAAAGTCCGCGGAAACGAAATTGCGTGCCTCAAATTGATTCTATTGACAGCTTCGCGCTTTTCCCACATATCAGGGTTAGTCAGAGAGTGCTTAGTGTCAAGACACTCCGTTCTCCACTGTCCCCGCCCGAATGCGAGACATTGTGTGTTGAGTTCAAGTCAAAACATTTAAAATATAATAATTAAACCGAGTGGGAATCGAACACACAACTAATCGCGTTTACAGCCAGACGCTATCCAACTGAACCGCGATGGCCTCAAAATGATAATAAAACATATGAAAAAAAAATACACCATTGTGGCGCAGTTGGGACATATTTAACTAAAGGTCAATTTAACCTTAAAGGTAAGGAGTTCAAGTATACATAAAGTATATCCAGTGCATTGAGACCGACAATTCAAAAGGTTTATTTCTGAAAAGCATTGTTGGAAAACGTATAAAAATCTGAACATAGCAGGATTTGAACATGCGCCACTTTAAAACCGTCCAAGCGCTCTGACCGCTAAGCCATGCGTTCTACATCCAGTTACGTCGAAATTCTTATACGTTTTATTACAACTTATATTTGTTGTTAGTATCTCTGTACAGATTTTTACAAATTTCTGCTACCCAAAGACTATTCTATGAACAATCGTTTTTCAAGAGAGATGGCCATTTATTGAATATTTTAAAAATATTTGTCATATCCTAAGTGTGATAATACCAATTTAAAAACCTGTTCAAAGGTTCTGTTCAACTATTCGTGAGTCGGTGGAAAAATATGGCAGTAGCTAAAAGAGTAAATTATTGAATAATATGATAAACAACCTAAATTATCAATTAGTAGCTATGTAGTACTAAAATAGAAAAAATACTAAATATTAGAAAAAAATCCTATCATATTACTAATAAGAGATATGAGTCTAGAAAAACAGTATATAAAATTGTTAGGATTCACACGTATTGTAAATGTTATATGATATTAATAGTATTTCAATTCAATTATTTAAATATTGTAATTTAATTATTGAAAAATAATAAACTAAAAAAGAAACTGATTTTAAAACTGTACTCAAAAATTTCAATTAACGCTTAAATTACACCAAACCAGTAAACACAAGTATACTGATATAATTACACTAAAGCCAGTTTGAGTTTTATTGGAGTTATTTTTTTAATAAATTTTGCTTATTTTCCTATTTTAATTTCTAATTAATATTAAAAGTACAAGATCTGGAGATAAATATAATTAATAGTCAAGTGTTCGAATAGTACCATTTTCAAACTTCCTGTATACAGTTTTTAAATATATTATAAAGGTGTATGTGTGTGTGTGTGTGCAAAAACACTACTGCTAGTACACTAAATATAGACATCGCACACAACCGCTAATAAATCACACTAAAATTTCATACAATCAAAATCTTGAATTTTTTTATGCGAAATCATATTTAAATTGAAAAGAAAATAAATATAACAACAAAAGATCGTTTAAATTGTTTTAAGACTATAAGTGTGTATAGAAAACATTCTAAAATGACCAATTGGAAAGTGCTGATAACATGTGACGTTATGACTAGAGATGCTGTGATGCTCCGTAACCGGAATCCGGATATCCGGAAATAATAAAACATCCGTAACCGAATCCGATACAAAAGCCAGATAAATTCGGATATAGACAGTCTATTTAAATAACGGTCATAATACTTATGGTGGTCGAATTTGACTTCCTCAAAAATTATATCCCGAATAACTCGAACTAATTTTATATCAGTAACCGAAACCGATATAGAGTTACTTCGTATCCAGATCCAAAATGTCTTCCGTAACGTCCACAGTTATGACACCAGTTTATTTTAATATAAATTTAATATTGCTAGGAAAAAAAGGGAAATTTTCTGTTCTAAGCCAATTTATATAATTCATACTTTTTTTTTAAATATTGCGTGTTGAGTAGCGGAACTCAACGCAGTGCCCTATCTAACCAGAGTGGCGAAATGAAAATTATTTAAATCGTACCCCGAGCGGGAATCGAACCCACAGCCAATCGTATGTACAGGCAGACGTTGTTGACGTTTATGAAATAAACGTTACGTTCGTTTCTTGTATTAAACGTTCGTTTCTTGTATTTATTTTCTTCAATCATGAAAAAAAGGAAATCGAAATTTTAAATTTAACAAAAAAATAGTATTTTTAAAAACTAAAATGTCAAACATTTTCTAACATTAATTTTAACGTAAAAATTGAACTCCGTTAAATCCGACACTCCATTAAAGGACTCAACTAATCAAGCTATACGTTCAAATCTCGCCACAACCAAAACACATACAGCTCAATTAGCCAAAACCCCGAACCATGCAACTGGTACAGGTTCAAATACGATTTGTTTCAACACAGAAATTTCTAGAAATATTTTTTTCACAAAAAAAATGCCAACACAACCTAAATTTCCACTAATTACAATACAAATATTTTTTTTTATAAAATTAACTGTTATCACTGTCAGTTATACTAGAGCTGGTCATACGTATGACCGGATTCTGCGTAGAGTCGCTAGTGTCGCATTCCACCATTAAAATATCATCAGGGCTTTCATTTCTATCAGAATTACTCTCAGTATACGTCCCCGTTGGTGATTTGTCCTCAATTACAGCCTTCAAATACGACTCCCTGTCCATGATGGTCGCGTCTCTAGCTAGAGCGAGGACATCTAGCGACATCATGCTCTTAGACTTGTCGGATTTTGTGATAGGTGGATTCATAGCCTCGTATATAACTTCACGACTAATTGATTTAGTGCGAGAGAGCTTGGCCTCGACATATTTTCCGGAATTCGTGCTAGTTGAAGGTGCACTTGAATTTCTGGGCGAATTATTTGTGAACTTCGACTTTTTCTGCTGATTAGTCTCCTTCATCATTAATAGCTGGTCTAGTTTGTTAATAGTTTCATTTAGCTCTTGCGCCCAGGCTTCGTCTGTTTCCACGTCATTCCTATCTATGGGCTTGAGCGCCAGTTCTCGCACACGCATCCTAAGCTCTTGGAGACTAGAATCTTCATCATTCACATCGTTCTCATCGTGAATTGGGTCTCTTTCTGCTCCAACACCTGGTTCTCTGGGTCCAACCGGTATGGCATCCTTTCCTGGAGGATATTCGCCACGTCTTCTGTGGATCTCTTCAGAGATCTCCTCCAAAGCTTTCAAAGACTTGGAATATCTGAACTTAGCGTCTGCTATTAGACGCTGTAGCTTCTCTATCTTCTCATTTTGTGCTTGCAACTGTTCATCACATAGCTTCTTCTCATCGAAGTATATTCTAGATTTGATGATGTTCCTCTTCAGATTCTCTTCCAGCTGTGTCACCTGAAAAAGTAAAATAAGGAGTATAAATACACAGTTACAATTAAAACATGTTGTAATATATGTAATTTTTTTTTAATGTGTTATTCACACACTTAGGAAAATGAAATACATATATTTATAAAACATATAAAGATTTTAACGCTGCGGGTTCGAACCCGTGCCTCTTGAAATTTCCTAAATGTTGTAATATTTTAGGACGCTATTGTGGCGCAATGGAACATTGTGTTACTGATCACACGACAGTTGTACATTCCATCCCCATACAGGGTAATGATATTGAAAATATATTTTTATATCTGAACGTGGACTTCAGTCACACAATACAAGGGGGGGTGAGCAATTGCCAGCTGGGCATTCAGCCCAGCCAGGTCAGTCCCTTGATTACTCAGGGAAGGGCCTTCCCTGAGTAAGCTGAGGCGACCAGCGACCGAGGTAGCTGCTCAGGAGTCTGGATGGGGTACGAAGTTTCGGGTTTTACCCTGCACAATATAGAAAGAGCTTCAGGCTTAAAAAAAAAAGGTTAGTTTAAAACTAAGTTTATTAATAACTATAATATACCTTACGCTCAGCTGCAATATACGCAGCCGCTTTTTTCTGATGTTCACGACCACTATCTGCTTTACGTTTTTCCGCATCCATAACCTAAAAATAATGCCATAAATTACACATGTCAAAAATGACAGCTGTCATAAGTTGATTAGCCGCCATTAGGCGGAGTTTACAAGTGGCTAAGGATGAGGATGCCGCTAATTTTTGTGTATTCATTTCGTATTATATTTTGTTGCGATAAGCAGTCTCAATAAGTGTAAATTATTTCGGTGATATATATTTAAATATTAATAAGCCTAAAGAGCGTTTTTATTGAGAAACTGACAAATAAGTACAATTATAGAATTATAATTGTACTTATTGTATATAAATTCGGTCTATTAATATAATGAGAATTCATTATATTAATAGACAGAATGCAAAAAAAAAATGCAATTTTAAAGATGAATTAGATGAATAAAATAATTTTAAATTCATTGTACAAATGTTATATAATTTAAAATGTTACCTTAATGATAGCATGATTGAGCACTTCCTGCCAATTGCTGTCGAACTGCCACTCATCTTGCTTACTGACGAAGCGCTGCTCCGCGAGGGTCACCGTCTCTTTAGCAGCGGCGTGCAGCTCTAGAAAAAATATAAAAAGTTATATTTAACAAACCTATTTGCATAAAGAAAATAAATAAAAGTAGAATGAGGCCATCGTGATGCAGTGGAAAAGAGAGAGAGAGAGAAGCTAAGCAATGTTACTAAATGGACTAAGGAGCAGAACGGAGTGTCTACTAAGTTGAACTAAGTTTTATATATATTAACTCTAAGGTGCAGATAAGCTGATCAGCGATAAGTCCACCTTTGAGTGGCTAAAATTACCGCAGCGCTTTGTTTTGTACATAGTAGAGAAAATGAAAAGAATATTCATAGGTCGACATGATTGAAAACTTATAACTTGAAATTTTAGCATTAAAATTTGAAATTAATGATTTTTCATGAGTTGTGACTGTTCACCCAAAAATAGCTCAAAGCGCCTAAAGCAGTTTTCTTACATACTCACTACTCAAGTTCAATAATTTAACTTTACTATTTAATATTTCCTCCCGAATGTTTCGAACCCACAACTACAGTCACAGGCTATGTCACCGGAACTAGGTATTCTACTAGAAATAAATAAGTAGAAACCCGAAATGTAACCAAAGTATAGACAGCTACCAGGAATTTGTAATGAATACCAATACCTACTTATATAGTGCTTGCATCAGCAAGGTCGCTGATATCTGACACATTCAGCGTGTGTAATCTTATCTCGTGCATGTTTGTCTGTTTTGTTCAAATATTTATTTTACGAATACAAAAATTTTATCAACTGAATTCAAATTGAAATGATATCAATTACATTAAGCTTTTTAGCTGCAAGCTTTTTCCTTAGGCAGAGAGAACCTAGTGTCTAAAAACACTCTGTTTTTCCCTGTTCTCTCATCACCGCGCTTTCTCTGACCCAAGCGGAGAAATGTTGGTGTACCGTCGTCGTGGGTTGGATTTCCCCGAGTGGGAATCGAACCGACGACCAGCCGCGTATACAGTCAGTGCTGCTCCACGATGGCCTACAGTAACTTCTATTTGGAAAACTATTGATTAACTAGTAATAGTATAGTGCCATTGTCATTGTATTTGACATTGATGCTAAGTCAGCTGTTTTTTTTGTCAACTTTGTTAATTTGTAGTGCGAGGCGTAGCTGGGAAATATTTCGCTATACTCACAAAGGTTGTGAATTCTTCAATACATTTTTTTATAACCGTAACCATAGCACTTTGAGGCCCTTAAATGATCATACATAACAACAAAAATATACAACTGTCGCAGTCCATTAAATTTCCTAATCAGAAATCAATATTAAAGTATCTTAATATTATATACATTTGCTTTTATACAAACGAGAATAAATCACATATGGAGAATAAAGCGGACACAGGACACACAGCTGACACAGTGGTTTACCATTTAGATCACCACCTAGGCATGGGCCTTACAAAGTCCGAGACTTGCGAAAAAATAATTCATACAGAATGTATAAAAATACTGAATTTTATTTCATTAGTTTCAGTTGACTTTCAAGAGCTTATCAATCAAAAAAATATTCACACGTATAATTTATAATATAATATTACTGATTGAACAAAATATGATAAATGTATCCGCTTGACAACATAATAAATAATTATATTTTTTTTTATAAATATGGAAAAGTTTTACCGCATCGCTTAAAATGTATAGAGTAGGCAAAAATACACGAATACCTATTTATACATTATTGTTCTATATAATTAGTCTATTTAGAACAAGACGTTCTATGCGAGATGAGGAAAATCAAGCTTATGCTCTTGGTTTCCGTCACCTTACAAAGTCATATCCTAGTCTGACGCATTAACTTTAGTGAACCGGTGGTAAATTCTTATTATATAATATCTGTCAGTAATTTTTTACATTTTTAAAATGTTATTCACACACTTAGTATATGAAAAACATTTTAAGACAACATATAAAAATGTAATAGGATTCGAACCCGCACATCTTGGACACAGTCCAAAATCTGCACCGACTGTAATAAAATTAAATATAGAAACATTTGAGGATCTTGGGTTGAACATAGGCTTTTTTCTTCCATTTTTTTATAGCATTTCCAGGAATTAAATTGTTTTTACGAGATGGCCGCTGAATTTACTAGTTCCTAAAGTCGCTAGTAAGTTATATATCCAAGTCTATGAACGGGAACGTAGATAAATATTAATCAGAAATATTTAGTATACGAGTATATATATATATATATATACAATTACGTAATAAGTTACGAGAGAGCACATTGTTTCACATATGCAAATTGTGTGGCCGGTCTTAATTTATTTGACCGCTGCGCTAATGGGCGAGGACTTTACACTAGCGTTTGTAATAATCTCTAGCACATTTTTGTGCTTGTCCGTCATGTTACATGATATAAACTAAATTAAAATATATGTCAATATTATTTTCTTGTTATCCTAGACATCAGGTCGTGGAGTCCGGACACGTGATCATATTCACAATTTTCCTGTATACACGGGTAGGGAGAGAGAACCTAGTGAGTGTCAAGACACTCCGTTCCTCCGGCAATATTTACTCACATTCAAAGACTGCTGAAGTTAAAAGGCATATTATTTTTATATTAAGTGTTGCTGGCATGAAAATTACAGTACTTTATGTATATTTTTTATAGTATATATAGTCATACAGGCAAAGAGATTCAGAGAAAACCTAGACCTAGTTATGTATCATCATTTAAGAGTCTCAAAGTGCTATGTTTACGGGTTTTTAACGTATTTCCCTGCGTGTTAGCAATTATTGAAAGAAGTGTCGTAGACTGTATAAAAAGAACCTATTGAAAAATCAAAAATATTTTATATTAAGTAAAACGTTCCTGTACTAGAAACAATTTTACAACCATTGTAAGTATAGCGAAATATTTCCCAGCTACGCCTCGCACTACAAATTATCAAAATTAAAAAAAAAAAAAACATATACCCTTTTTGTTCTCCCGAAGAGTCATCGAACTGGTAATCATTGCATGTACACAATAATATCGCTACTATACACGTTAGATTCGATCATTTTACAAAGCACTAGAAGAGCCTTCACTTCAATTCACTTAATTTACAAAATAATATTGGAGCTGAAAACTCTCTTAAAGCAGCCAAACCGCTGAACCGATTGTAATGAAATTTGTTATATAAATACTTGAGGGTCTTGGAATGAACATAGGCACACCTTTCTCTCTCAATTTTTTTTAGTTATTCCAGGAATTTCAATGTTTTACGAAACGAACGATACCACCTAAATTACGAAATGGCTATAGTACACGTGGGCGAAGCCGCGAGCGGATTGCTAGTTATATATAAAAAATATTAAATCATTATACTTGACCGTTACCGACCTTGGCGAGTCTAAACACCCTACAGGAAGACAGCGATTTGCTATCACAACGACAATATTCCCCATAATGTTACATGGACCGGTAATACTAACCCGTCACAATTGCATAAAACACAAAGTATTTTACAATATGCATAATATTTTTAAAATAACCTATTTTTATAACTACAAGGTGGGCCAAAAGAACTCGTCCGATTTTGTTTGGCTCTCATTTTTCTTATAAATGAAAAATTTCGTAGTGTTTATTTGAACCTTTAGAATTTTACTGGTCAAGTCGAGAAGATAGTATCGCCAAATGGGCGCCGTTTCAATTGAATGCTATACGGGCTCGTTTTATAGCATTTTTCATCACTTCGACGAGAACTTCGGGCGACAGATTCTCGTAATTGTGTCGAATGTTGTCCTTGAGGGCTTCCAGGGTCTCGGGCTTGTTCACGTAAACATGGGACTTCAAAAAACCCCACAAAAAAAAGTCTGGAACTGTTAAATCGGGCGATCTTGCGGACCAGTGGCGATTTTCACTGACCCGAAATGAGAGATGATGCGACCCGGGAACACAGCCTTCAGAATATCGGTTGTGCCGTTGCTCCATCCTGTTGGAACCACATGTCCTCCAGTTCTAATTCATTCAATTGCGGCAGAAAATAATCGGTTAACATGGCCATATAGCACGCATCGTCCACTGTTGTCGTTTCACCAGTCGCTGGTCCTTGAAAAAAAATGGCTTGAGGACTCCTCCAGCGTGATCAGCGCACTATGCAGCCACTTTGAGCGGATGTAATGGCTCCTCGTGCATCACTCGTGGATTTTCGATGAACAAGTTTTGCTTGTTCACGTACCCGCTGAGGTAATGAGCCTCATCGCTTGTTAAGATTTTGGTCGAAATATCGTCCACTTCGGCCTCGAGATTGAAGATGGCTTGGGCATAGGTTACACGCGTTTGGCGGTCGACAGGCATCAGCTGATGCACGGACTGGACTTTGTACGGGAACATGCGCAGGTCTGTGACCAAAATTCGCCTTAGGGGCGACCGGCTGATGGCTAATTGCAAAGCATGGTGTCTGGTCGATGTTTCTGGCAACAGCTCGAATCGGTGACGGAATTTGCTCTGCGGCGTTACGCAAAAAAATAGACACAATTATTCCGCGTTCTTGAAGTGTGTATCGCTCCATAGCTTGTACACTTGTATTCTACATCTGTCTAGTTCACAAATGTTTGGCCCACCTTGTACATATTTGGCATGTATAAAGACAGCAGTTCAATTTCCGGCCAAATTCGAGGCATTGCGTGTTGAATGGCAGAACTAAACGCCGCGCTTTGTCTTGTACCAGAGCCAAGATATGAAAATAATTTAAATATGATCATTGAGTGTGGAACCCACTGCCAATAGCGTTCACAGTTAGACGCTCTACCACTGGGCCACGATGGATTCAAATATTACGTATAAATTTTTTTTTTTTAAATATTGAGCTTATCCTGTGTTAAGCGAAGTAGGCAGAAAACTTAGACTCAAGTTCGAGTTACGTAATCCAACGCCGCGCTTTGTTTTATTTACCAATGCGAGAAATGAAAGTATGTTTTTATTTTATCACTACTAAACAGAGGGAATCGAAATCTCGGCTATCTTTTGTACAATCATATTATAATAATACACATTTATTGCCATTAATGAATAAATATATCATTTAAAAAATATATATATTAATAATAAGAAAATTCCAACTTATGGCAAAAGGCGTAACGCAGCTAATGCTGATTGAGGCTAACATCTCAAACATCGCAGGTTTTCATTTACACCTTAAATAACTTATCCCAATTTAAATATATATATATATATATATATATATATATGTATAACGTTATTATAGTATAGTACATTATAAATACACATAACTTAAATAAAAGATGACAAAATTTAATAAATAATGCAATATTTTGAAACAATTACAAAATGACAATGACCCCACTGCGACGCAATTGACATGTACACAGAACGCATAGCTATAGGAATTCTATTATCATATATTGCAAAGCACGGTGTCTGTATATATATATATATATATATATATATATATATATGAGGAGGAGACAGTCATGTGTATGATCACCAAACTCAGCACGACAATCTTGGAAAAGGAATGTCATATGTTTTGACTTTTCGTACGTTTCGTTTTACGAAGTTGATATATTCCTTCGGGTCTTACAGATTCAATAGTTAAAGAGTTGAATGTTAACAAATAAAAGTTTTATTAATATATATATATATACATAAATATATTGAATAGTATATTAATATATGATTGTAAAAACAATAGATTAATATTAGAACTTAAACAACCCTCTCTCTGACTATCTAGGGATGAAGATCGAAAATATAAAAAAAATAAAAAAGATTTTATGTGGCTCTTAGGCCTACCTTTCGTAGGCCTTAACAATACTGATATTTTATATTCATTAAATACTTGTATATAGCGTATTTGAATAAAGAATATTTTGATTTTGTATACACACCACACACACACACATAAACATTTCATATAAAATATATATATAAATCCTTACCACTAGCTCTTTGAAATTGTACAGCAGCACGTTGGCATTCAGTTCTGGCTGCAGATGCTGAAGCCACCGCGTCGTGATACGGCCGCGACTTGTCCACGCATGTCCCCAAACGTTTGGTTAACGCTTGAAGTCTTCGAGATGTCTCATTGAGTAAAAGGTGAAATGTTTTCACAGACTCCTGTAACAAAATATTACTTTTTCGAGTACAAATTGTGTTACCATATATTTACGAGTTGTTTGCATTTATCTGAAAATTGCCTAAAACAAAATAAAAATCCGCTTATTTTAGTATAATATTAATTTAGTGCCGATACCCTGCATGTCAAGTACCTAAAAAAATTTTTAACTGTTTAACAATTTGTTCCCACGACTTTGCCTATTTTAAGGAGACAGAATAGTGAAAACCGTTTTAATTACTTTTTCTGTAATTACCGCAAACATCAAAGGATTTTCCACAATTAATTATTTTAAAATAACCATGTTCATAGGTCAATATAAGTATTAAATCATAGTTAAACCTATTAAGCTTCATAAATAGTCCCATTGAGGTATCGAGACGGCAGTGCTAATTGACCCTACATATTGCGTATACGCAGTGAACTCACAACGACTGTACAGTGCACGAGTACTAAATGATTACAACCATTTGAATTATTTAAACGTAGCTAGACTACAATCACCATAATATTTCCTATTTTTTAGCTTCACGCTTTATCCCGTATTAAAGAATAGTCAGAGATTCTAGTGTCCAGACAAACCGTTCTCCACTTTCCGCCCTAATTCTACCGGGACTCAACAACACTTTTGAGTACATATGTTTTTTTTAAGTTTAAGACGAACTGACAAACCGACATGCTCGTTTGGCCATGAAATATATATTTTATCAACTAAATAACAAATGAAATATTATTTTTGTTTTTATTATATGGATCTATAAATAAATTCAAGAAAATCTTCCAACGCAATTTTCACCCATTTCTTAAGTTCGTTTTAAGCTTGAAAATGTGCACACGTGTCCGGATAGATATCAAAACAATATTTTCATAGCATATAAACGTAATTTCCAATGAGTTCCTTTTTTAAACTAAATATATATTTTTTTTTAATAATTAAATACTTTATTACGTAAAACACTCACAGAAACTAGATTATGTAAACGGTGGGCAACTTGCCTTTCTTTCATATATGACGTAATGTGTACCAACTATATATAAATGTACAGCTTATATCCACATCACAAGAATTTGTCTCCCAATACCAAATGTATGAATTGCATAAATCTTTCATGTTAACAAGCGATTTAAGCGGCCTTAGGGGCGCAGTAAACGCAATTGCCATCCTTCTCATCCCATTATCCCCGCGTACGGGAAACACCGCAAAAGAGGTACAAAAGGGCCCTACCCAGCTACACACTCATTTAGTGGACGGCGAAGACTTGCATGGTCAGAGGGCTTAGCTCTGAAACCATTCCCCCACTCCCCATCGAATAGTGTGAAGACAGCACAAAAAAAAGGTAATGGTGGAGCGTGACTTAACACGTTTGTCTACCCGGCATCGAGCAAAAAGAGGAGGCAGAGAGAACCTAGTGTCAAGACACTCCGTTCTCCATTTTCCCCCTGAAATAGACACATTGCGTGTATGAATGACCGAACTCAACTTTCCGATTTGTCTTAAGCCAGGAATCAGAAGGGAGAAATGAAAATATTATAATTTTAACCATTTCTACGAGTTGGAATCGACCCACAACCAATCGAGTTTACAGTCAGACTTAAGTCAAAACTTGACTCTTGACTCGAGTCATGTGGATTAGGAAAAAATATATTCAACATTAGCATCCCATTTACAAACTAAGCCAGGCAGACTATATTTATATTTATTCAAGCAAAAGCTCGCCATCCATATATAAATATGAAGCTGTAATTGAGTAATAGAGAAACACGATTGACTCATATTTCCCACCGCTCGACTCAATTTACCAATAACCAAACTGTTTATACATTGAATATTAATGATGCTTAGGTTCCATATATATGTGATCAGTTACGAAACTAAACACCGCATTTTTCTCAACTAAATATTAGATTAAGCTCACATACCAAACCTAACTAGCCTCGTTGATGTAATATACGCGTTACCTTAGCAACGTGTATGTCACATTGTACAAAAGTGCGCATAAATCTCGTAAAAATAAGTATCAAAATACCTTCACGTTTAAATAAATATATATATAACAACACTTATCGTGTTCTGAAAGTATTTTTTGTCTATACGTGTATAGAAAACTTGGTGCTAAGTGATCAGTCACTCCGATATTCCATTACGCTTAAATTCAAATATTGCATGAGATATAATTAAGCTAAAATACCCAAAGCCACTACACATATGTATAATATATATATATTATATATATATATATATATATATATATATATATACAACATGACAGCTAGCCATTAATATTCACTTCCCCATGCCTATCTACTATACAACTTGTTCCTCATTTAATTAACGCCATCTAAGTACATGTTTGCAATTTATTCTAAAAGCCACCTGACTATGAATAATAGATGTGTATTGTACAAGGTAGGCCAAAAGAAGTCGTGCCATGTTCTTTGGCTCTCATTTTTTTTTCTAAATGAAAAACTTCGATTCCGGTTTTTTGTTTATGTTCAGTTTGAACTTAGAACAGAATCGATGTTTTTCATTTAGAAAAAAAAGGTGAGAACCAAACAACATTGGATGACTTCTATTGGCCTACCTTGTATATAAATTGTGATTGCGTTTTATTATTATGAGAGAAAATATTATTTTAGATTAGTTACTATTAAAACAAATGTATGTATGTAATATATGTATATTTTCAGTTATATAATGTATGTATATTTTCAGTTTTAAATACTGTGTTCTTTAGTTCATTCATTTCGAATCCATGTTAAAATTTTTTACGTAATTACTAAATCGATATTTTAATACACAATTAATTAGAAAACAAAATTGTTAGAAAACGTTTAAAAACGTAACAGGACTCAAACCCGCGCCTCACGATTACAATACCAACAATTTTAAACCACCAAAAGAAATGCCGTTCACACAATACGGCACAGTAGCAATCGATAAGATGACCCTCTGTAATTCGTATTCGGTAACGTGTACCTTTCAGTTTTTATATTTACATTTTGGAATTTCGCCAAACGTTTGCTTACATCACATTTGACCTATAAGCTTGTAGCCTCTCTTGAAAGTTACATTTAATATTGTACGTGTTTTAAATATATATATATATATATATATATATATATATATATATATATATATATATATACATCATATATAATAAGAAATTACGTTCTCGACTTTCAGCATGAACTTGAGACAATGCGTGTTGGAAACAATTAAAATCAAAACACAGTTGAAACACTTCCACTGCGCTACAATGGCCTCAAATAGTATTTAAATAGATCAAATAAAATTTAGCTTATTAATAAATAATACTAAGCCAATTTTCCATGTATATAAAATTGTTCACCGAGTGCCTAACAAACATTACACATGTTCTTGAAGGAGAGTAGGGCATCACTGATGGGAATTTTTTTTAGGCTTCACGCTTTTACCCACATATCAGATTAATAAGAGAGAACCTGGTCAAAACACTCCGTCCTCCACTTTCCGCCCGACGTCGAGACATTGCGTGTTGAGTGGCGGCACAAACAACAATATTTAAAATAATCATTCCACCGAGTGAAAATCGAACCCACAACCAATCGCGTTACAGACAGACACTGTCCCGTTGCACCAATTACACCTCTACATTTATTTCTGGAACTACCGGAAATTGGGTAACATAAAGTAGTTTAATAGGCTCAGAGGTTAATAATTGATTAGTTGCGACTGCGACTATTTTGCCTCTATAGTAGCATCGCAGAAAACGTGTTTCACAAAAAATACAACGACAAATAACAGTTACATTGACATCATTGACGCTGTACATTTTTCGATATTGTCTAAGGATAACAGTGAATGAGAAATTCACAATTGATGTCTAAGAAGAAGTATTGTTAAATAAAGCAAATAAAAAAACTGCTATGTGAAAATGTATGAAAATTACACTATAACACGCAGTTCAGTACAAATTAATATTTTACATATCATTTCATTAGGTGTAAGCATATTTTATAAATATATTTCAAGTGCATATATATAACATATTACATTTATATATCGTATATACAAAATTATATATATAAAATTTCTGTAAAATTTAAAAAAAAATGGGAGAAAAAAGTAGCATTAGACACGTTAGGGTTTTGGGATAAACACATCATCATACGATATTCTCTATATGAAATTTCATCACAATCGGTACAGCGGTTTGGCCGTGATGACGTCAAAGACAGACAGACAGAGTTACTTTCGCATTTATATTATTAGTATGGATAGTGTGAAGTCGGCATTTACTCAGCGACTTACTGACAGACAAGGCACAGACGAAGCTATTGGGCGCACTTGGGAGCAGCACTAAAATAGGATTTCTCCGGATTCCTATGAAAGCGGGACTTGAAGTTTAGTATTGCCCGCAAGTGTACATGCGGTTTACATCTCGCCTTCTAATATTACAACGAATATAGCTGAATATGTAAGAGAAAAATGCATGTTTCGTCCGACCTGATTTAGACAAAACACTAGTATAGTAGTTGGATACCGTTACGTACACGTATCACATTTCTCATGTGAGTATGGGTCAAGCCAGAACTTTCATAGTTTAATGCAATATGCACTTCTATACATACTATTTATAAAAAAAAAACATATATTTAGAAAACGTAAAGAAATTTGCACGCAGCGGGATTTGAACCTGCGCCTCTTAAAACCGTTCAAGCGCTCTGACAGCATTATGTATATATTATTAGTATGTACTATATGATGGCTTATAAATGCAGCGGGCATTTAAATTATTAAACGTTTTCTGAATATATGTTTTTCAATTTCCTAAGTGTGTGAATAACACTTAAAAAAAACAATGTTAAAGAAACGACACAACGAAACAGCTTGAACCTATTTTCCACACAACAGGGTAGTCAGAGAGAACCTAGTGTCAAGACACTCCGTTATCCGCTTTCTACCCGAAAGTCGAGACATTGCGCGTTGAGTGGCGGGAATGAACGCCGCCTTTTATCTTAAGTACCAGTGCGG
Organism: Podotricha telesiphe; assembly: GCA_038994665.1. Classification (NCBI taxonomy): domain Eukaryota; kingdom Metazoa; phylum Arthropoda; class Insecta; order Lepidoptera; family Nymphalidae; genus Podotricha; species Podotricha telesiphe. The sequence continues at coordinate 122,635 of JAOYRR010000151.1, forward strand.
AGTAATAAAACTAAGATATATTAAGGTTTTCGCGATTTTTACACAATTTGAAATGAAACTATGTTTTAAAAGCTACTACAGTTTAATGTTTTAAATTTCAATAATAATATAAGCCATTAAAAGGAACGCGCACGAACTTTTTTTTTAATAATCATGGTCACCCTAAAAGGGACATCAGGTTGATTTTATAAAAAAAATATATTGTATAGCCATAGAATCTGTGACGTGACACGTGTGCCCCCAAAAATTCATTCAAAATAAGAATTCCACAAAAAAAAACGAACAAGTTGAACAGCGCTGTAAGTTGTGTTTACATTGATATATAAATAGAATGTCATATAGGTAAAGCTAATAAAATGAGTAATTTATACAAATAAATAAAATTAGAATGTCTATTTGTTATATTAAAATAACCTATACGCGGTACGTATACCAAAATAAAAAAAAAACATGTTTTGTCTGTCCGTCTTTTTGTTTCGGCTAATCTCGGGAACGGCTGGACCGATTTTAAAGGGACATTCACTGGCAGATAGCTCATGTTATAAGAAGTAACTTAGTTTATTTCTTCATATTTAGTTGAGCTACAGCTTATAATAGTCACGATGACAATTTTATCAAAGAAAAATATGTTATTAGTCATTATATAACAGTTGCAAAATAACGGATTTTACGCCCACTATTCCTATTATCATTTACACGTGTTACATAAATATAATCGGGTCGAGTTAATATGTTCAGTTAAATATTGTTTTTAAATTAGACAATCTTTGAATATTACATTTTTTTTTATTCCTACAAAGATTATTTTCTAAACCAACATATATATAATATTATAGTGAATAATTGTTAGTATGTACAATTAGAGAATCTACATTTTATCCGCGTGTCAGAATAAATAAAAAATTATGTTTTTGACATACATTACCGTAGCTCAGTGGCACATATATTATATATTCAAAAGTATCATTCCGATGCGCACTAATAAAATATTAGTAATATATCTTTCACATTCGCGATTTTTATACATTTTGAAACGAAACTAGCGGATTAAACGCGTATATTTTGGTATTCGAGAATTATTTCTTTACACTTTACAGTAATTCACCACACAATGTGTACATACACAGGACACAGGTAGACATGTCTACTTGTGACCGGGATATACGCTATTGATCCATATGAAATCGTTTCATTTCAAAATATTCTAATTTAAAATAAAAATCAATATATCTAAATAAAAAAAATATAACGCAACTTACGTCAAGTTCCAATTCAAGTTTATTTATTTCATCGGTCGCCGCATTCAACTTCTCCAGCTCCACCTGAAACGTTCGAAGTACTTGAGACAATCGCACTTTACGCGTACGAAACACCATATTCCCAAACGTACGGCAGCAGCAAGCAACGTATAGGAACGGGAAACATTCGAGACATTGTACTGCTTCTTAAAAAAAAACTATTTATCACTATTATCTTTTAATATAAACACTACATCTTACATGTACCTTATGCGGATCGTTTCCTGTCCCTACCATATATACAAAGCGCCTAATAAAAATCAATACTTACGCAGCATCCAATCTCTTAGTGTGAACGTTTCCGGATAAATAAATGCCACTCGTATACTTAAGATTTACATTTTATTCCAGATTAATTTACATACACAAGAGTTATACATGCAAATATAAAAATATTACGTTTTCGTGATAACGCCGAACGAAGGACCGTTTGGAAATGTCTTCTGAATTTCTATCAAATCCGAAACATTGCGTGAACCATATATGTTTGTTTGTATGTATGAGTTGAATATAACTTATAAATGTTACAAGACTATGTTAAAGTAATGGAATGGTTTACTTGTACTAAGTATAGGACTACGCTAGGCTTTACATTATTGAACACTTCACTTTTGGTAAAGTAGGCAAACATTATTAACACTCATTACATAGTATAGAAAATAGGCCGAGGTGCGTTATATACGAGTATATAAATAAAACAAATCATAAGACAATGAACAAAATGAGATTACAATTCAGTAATATATAAATATGAATAATATAATTACAACTACAATATCCATTAAAACATCTAAACACAAATCGACTGACACATGACAACATTAAACAAATAAACTTGCGGTGGTAGTGTGTGCCGATTGTAAAAAAAAAAAAAAAAAAATACAAAATATTCAAAATTAATAATTAGAAATAATTTCGAGATTCAATTAAAATCAATTTAATTGATTAAATTGCATGTTATTGAATCGATATAGACGAAACAAATAAAAAAAATATAAATTCTAAAAACTTAAAAAGCTACTTTCTACGAGTATGAATGGTTCGGTGTCACTATTTTATAGTGTATGGGGGACTATGAAGCCTATATTATTTAAATGCAAAACAATTGATACTAACAGAAAAGACTGAAAATCGTATGTTTGTTAATTTATTGTACTCTAACTCAAATTTAATATTAACATACCAGATATTAGATACGCAATTATATAGGCTTTGGGCTTAGAGTTTAGTCGCGAATATACAGTGTATCAAATAAATTTTATTCTACCGGTGAAGCGGTGAGGTATTAATGTACGAGCAAATGGGTTATCTATATTATTGGCCTCGGGAGGTAGGTAGTAGGAATCAGTAAAAACAACATCACATTACTTGATTGGTGGAAAAATACGTTTAAAGCTTCGTTTCTTGGTGTTAAAATGGGTTTAGCTTGCAAGCATAACTGAGTTATCTTAGCAGATTGCAGTGGTACAGGCCAGTTCCAGAACCGATATACATTTCTTTTTTAAATATTTTGTGTTTTTTTGAAAAATTATATACATTTACAACTAGAAGTTAGTCATGAATAATGGCACGTCTATAATCAAGAAATAAGTTAGTGCAGCTGTAGATACAGATACATAATTGGATTATAAATAATGTTAACACTCTCATAAGTGAACTACAAATAATGAACCAAATATTATATGTGCGGACAGGAAACAGTCCTATAAGGTACTGAAGACATACAGTTCGTTCAAAGTTATAAAAAAATGCCTCGCATGCATAGTGTATACTTCTACATGCAGTTACAATTGGACCTATGACTGCAAATCGCTGTCGCAAATATATTTCCCGGACACGAAGCGACGTTTGACGAGCGACAAACGGTACCCGCTGCCTATCAGTTCGAACTCAATGCCCGATAAAGTAGCGCCCTCACAATTGAACTGAGCAGAGATGGTTGTTTTGGACGAAGGACCGCTATTCAATTCGAAACGTGCCCGAAGCGACCCCACACCACGGTCCTCCGAATGCTGAGACAGTTCGGTAAATCGCCACAGAGCCTGGTCTGTTTCAGGGTTCCAGGAATTTTTAGGCATCGCTATGACGTTCTTCACCTCGCCGGTCATTGGCACGCACACTGACACGTTGAGTAACGGTGACGGCGGGCTCATAGCATGGAGATTATATTTGTAATCCACTTTGAGATCGGTGTGGTCACGCTCGCATTTCCAATAAGATACCATTTGTAATGGGCACGACGCGGCGCCTGTTTTAGGTCGCACTTGGTATTTAAGAATGTCTACGTTGAAATATTGCGCAGTGGGGTTCTTTTCCGATTGTCGTTTCAAAAGAGAGGTTAACGCTGGCATGTTGAATTCCACAACAGTCGAATCGCGGGTGGACATCATGGCGTTTATACATATCAATTGCTTGTTTGGCAACACATTATCTAGTCTGTGTATGTTTTTCAGTCTGAAACAGAGTTTGGCTGGGTTCGGATTGTTTGCGAGCACGCCCACTATGCCGGTAGGAAACGACAGCATCATGTCACCGGACATTTTAATTTGACATTTAGATTCCTCTGTCCCACGGAAGTAAGAATGTATTATTTCGTGGAACGCTACAGCCAATGGTATTGTATCCGCCATGCCTATAGTAAGGGGTGAAGGCCCGCGCGACCCTGATGAACCTGCTGTTCGGAAATCGCCCTCAGAACGCCTCGACGGTGGACGAGGGAGGGATATAGTCGATATTGTAGGAGTAGAGGTTCGGAAATTGGACTGAGACATTTCACCGACTTCGGAAAATAAGTCACCAACGTCAGTGGCAGAGACTGGTGTAGGACTTTCAAGTAAATGCGACTGATTTGTTTGTAGTGGGGCGTAGGGGTTCGAGACGTTACCGTGAGGTGAAGCTGGGTTACTGGCACTGGGGCTTTGGAAGAAGTTCAAATTTATAAAATCGTTACTAGCTTTGCTGGTATTGGCGTTGGAACCGCGTCGGTTTGTACCAATCTTATACAAACTTATGTTTTCTACTGTTGCTCTGAGTTCATCTACGCTAGCCGACATCGGAGCGTTTCCATTGCTGATGGGCTTAATTTCCACATGTATTTTTTGTTCCCTCTCCTCTTCAGAGTCGGAGTCGGAAGAAGAATACCCACTTCCTTTTTCGTCTTTTGGTCTTATACAAAAACCGTCTTCATCCACTTCTGGGGAGTTCAACAAATCATCTTTTGTTGGAACCTCCTCCTCCTTTTCTTCTAAGTCAGATTTATCACCTGTATTAGAATTTTCAGAGATTTCATCTTTTTTCTTTTTAGATTTCTTAAGTTTTGTCTTTGTTCTTCTACTTCGAAACCATTTTGATTCCCTGAGAGTAGAACGGTTCATATTATCATCTTTGTCTTGAACTACAGGAGTAGCTGGAGTCCCGCTTGGACTTGAAGGAGCTGAGCATGGTGCCGCACCCTCAGTACTTACACTTGGTTCATCTTTGCTTTGGAAATTTGGGGTAAACAAATTAAGAAGTGATGTAGTCCTTCTTGAAGTTTTAGTTGCAAAAGATGGCTCTTTCTTGGCTGCTTTAGGTGGTTGAGTTGGTTTGTGTGAGCCATTAGATACTGTGGAAATCTGATCAACTTCTGATATGGAATTGTTAGCTGATCCAGGCTTTGGTAAAGATGGTGGTAGTTCCACTAAATTGGCCTTCTCTAAGGCATTGTACTTTTCCACGAGAAATTGCTCTAAAAGTTTGTCTACTGTTAATTCTAGACACTGGTGCTTAAAATCTCTATGAACCTGACCCATAAGATCATGATTGTTTTGAATTATATCAGCATATGCATTTACAAACTGTTTCATTTGCTTCAAATGTGCCTCCTCAACATCCTGGAAATGTTTACATGTTTGAGTCATTTTCTTTTCAAAATCTTGTTTGACCATACTATATTTTTCCGCTAACTGCCTATAATCTTCATGTAGCTTTTTTATTTTAACCTCAGCTTTTTCTATGTCTTTAGCAGAAGCATTTTCCTTTCTAAGTTTTTCAAGTTCAGCAGATTTAGATGTGTACACATCTTTAGCTTTCTGTAATGCTTGTTTAGTATTTTGTATAAGTAATACTACTTCTAGAGTACTTGATTCAGAATCTTTTACTGCCTTATGTTTCTTGTGAAGCTCTTCTGCATAGCGAGCAACATCTTTAACAAGCTCACTGACTTTTTGAAACATATGCTGATGTAAATTGGATAACTTCTCTGCTGAACATTTTAGTACACCCCAAAAAGGTGCAAATGTACCCTGGGCGCAGTTACTGTTTGCTTGTTTAGCTAATTTCGCTAGGAGTTTCGAATTGGATTCTTCAATATTCGATCTCTCCCTAAGATACTCTGAGAGTTCCTTGCTAGCTATCAGTCCGTATTTCATATTTTGATATAAAATATCGTATCCATTATGCTCGTTGGCGAAATAATCTACAAAGTTGACACTCATCTTTGCTGTTACAAAGGCAACGATTTGTTACTCAATACATTATTTTTCACTCACTGACCTGTATTCTAGGATCGAGCTCAGTGTCACCATTGTCATCAGCTGGAATAGTAAAAGAGGATTCTTCCATTGTTGTATCTACAACTAGGAAGCCACCCAATCACCTAAATTACATCACCGTCACAATAGCGTGTAGCGTCACCGTTCACTTCACTTTCTTATAATTTGTTTGATTATATGCACATAACAATAACTTAAAAATATAATCACTGTGTATTTATAAAGTTATATCAAATTACTTTTTATATTTTAATTGGCAAAACTAATCAAATAAAGAATTTTCATACAAGATGACGTCCACTTTCTTGACGTCAAATCATAATAATAGACAATGTCGAAGCTCTTTATCAAGATAGTGTTTTCATTTACCACTTTAAATATAATAACTTTTATCGATTTTTCAAAAAAATATACATATGTTGGTCATAAAAGCAATTGGACATAAAAATATTGTATATATTTTTTATTCATTTAATTTAATTGCTCTTTTAAAAAAATATATAAAAAAGCATTGATTTTATTTCAAAGCAACTATAATTTTCAAGTAAGTAACACTTAATATGATAAAAATCTAATTTTTTATCACTTTAGTTCGATTTTACGAATTATATTTAATTTAAAGCTTTTATTTAATTGGTAAAACTCGTTACGCAATTTTTCAAAACTCGATTATAAGTAATTGTTCGGATACTATAGAATTCTTAGCTATATGTCTATCATCTGCTTATTTCTTGTCTATGCTGCTATCATACTATGTATAAAATAAAGTTGTCTTTTTTCATTACGTCTCTTCTCTCTTTCACACCCGCACTAAATCCCGCAAATAACAATCATGTTATTCTGTTTGTTAGATTACATTATTTTTGGCTGGCTAATGATGCTTTTTGACTTGTCGATTTTGACGTAAAACAACTTCAATTTGCTCCAGATTCGTTGTTCCACGGAAGAAAGTATTTTATATTAAAGAAAATTCTTTCTATGAGTGACATAGATAGTGGATACGTTATAATTCCAGACATTTTGACTCACGCTTGCGTGTTCAGAGTGTATTTCTGAAACGGGTAACGTAGTCAATCTGTATGCAACTTTTACGCGTTGCCTCGACTATGTCTTACCAAGGATCACCATATTCGGGGCCGGGGGATGAGTATGACTTTGAAGATGATGGGTACGACGACATAGATGAATATAGGGACCCAGAAGACTCATTACAGCAACCCCCAGTTGACGATAGCGACGAAGGTATGTTTGTTTATAATCCTCGTAACTAGCCTATTTTGGCGTCGTATCACCTGTCTATAATGTCTAATCATGTTATTCTCTATAAATACACTCTTAATGCTTGTAAACATTGGTTGCGTAATCGCTACAACATTGTGATGTAGATGCCTATTAATTTTACTATCTTCCCGCCTTTTAAGATAAACTCTGTAAATGACGTAATTGACATGTATTTACTTAACTTTCTCCCTTAGTACACATGGAACAAAAAAAAAATCTGATTTTTAATAATTATCTTTGCTGCTGTGGTACTTATCTTAAAACATTATCTGACAAGCTAATTTTTTTATATTAATTCTATATATTTTCATAAAATTTTAGATACAGAAGAAGCCAGTGAAACCGACATCCCCAATAATGATGAACCACTTGAAATTAAAGAACAGTAAGTACTTTATTTAATCTGTACAGAAATATACTAACTTTCTATTAGCTACCTTTATTTTTTAAAAACATTTGTATTTCATAAATTTTATAATTGTTGTCATAATAATTGATAATTATTAAAGTAATAAAAGTGATTTATTAAATAAAATCATTCTCTCGAGTGGGAATTGAACCCATCACTTATTGACAAATGCTACCACATAAATATTAACTAATCATTTGTTTGACCAAAAGACCTAAATGTTATTACTAAAATATATATTTTATAATATCTTCCTAGAATGTACCAAGACAAGCTAGCCAATTTAAAGAAGCAGTTGCAGCAGTTAGAAGACAATATCCATCCAGAATTTGTAAGAAGAGTCAAGAGATTGGAGCATCAGCTTCATGAGAGGTTACGTCTTAATAGGATATATAAGTTAGTGGTTTTATCACATTTTATTATTATAAATGTCAAAATATAGTAAAGTACATGTTATATACAGGCAATTGTGATAAAGTGATTGGCTGTCTATCATCTATCACTTGGATAACAAATATCTTAATTACTTTTTTTACAAATTCTTGCAGATGAAATTAATCAAATTATGATTCTTCCACCAAGTGGCAATTGAACCCACAACCATTCACAATTACTCCCAATCAGACATTGTCCCACTTCAACACAATCTTTTTATTTCTAACCTAAATCCTACTAGAATCATACACATTTAAGATATTTTTTTCCAATTAAAGTATAGCAAGATTAAAATGTTATAATATGTTAAACATAAATTATTGAGGCACTTTTAATGTACTGTACCACTGTACAGTATCTGACAGTAACATAAATGTAAAATAATAAAATTTAACTTTAATAAATGTAAAATTAATTTTATGAATGGTTAGAATTCATGTTTCTATGAATTTAGATGAATATGATTAAAAACCAAATGACTTAACATGAGGTTCTCTTTAAGAAATTTATAGCAACTATTTTTATATAGTTGTATAATGCAAGTTCTAATTTCAAATATAATGTAAAATGAAAGAAAACCATCAACTCCAACAGAAATGTAAAAAAAATACAAGAAACTAGTTTCTTTCTTATTAGATATATTCTTTTATTACAGGGATCATATGTATGAAGTAGTGGAGAAAGAGTTCATAGCAGAAAAGAAAGCAGCGGCAAAAGAGTTTGAAGAAAAGAAAATAGAGTTGCGAGAGAATTTGTTAAATGATTTTGAAGAGAAACGTAAACTGATTGAAAGTGAAAGGCATACTATGGAGCTTAATGGTGATTCAGTAGAGGTGAGTTTTAATTTTAGTTTTATTAACTACTTATATATATACAATGAAAATAAAATTAAATATAATCTTTCCTCCAATTGGGAATCAAATCCACAACCAATCTAGTTTATAGTCAGGCACCATGGTGGCCTCCACATATTTTATTACATAATTTATAGTCTTGAATGGCTAGAATTTGGCTGTAACATTACCTATGTTATATGGCAGGGGTGGCAAGCCTGGGGCTCACAAGTGGCTGTTCAAAAAAATATTTGTGGCTTAGAAAGCCTGTGGCTACCCTAGTACAGTTTTAATTTTTTTTTATTTGTAGGTTATATTTTAAATGAAAAAGTACTACTTTTTGTATATCCACTATACCTTTTGAAATCGTATTTAGATGCAACTCGCGAAAAATTCTAATTATGAAAAATGCCTCATGCAGCCGAGTAGCTTGGCTACCTCTATAGAATTTTGTGATGCATTAAATCCTATGGTAATAATTTCTTTGAATTAATGCTTAATGGAGTTTGAAGTGGCATTTCATATGTTGGCCATGTTTATAAATCAATAACTAAAATCAGTATAAATATTTGGTACATTTATTTTTCTGTCAATTTTTTATTTATTTATTTATACACTTTAATTTATACAAAGATATAATTTTAAATTTCTTCATTTTCTGTGCAGTCTAACACTTTATTATTATATGTATAAGGCATGTATGGTTTAGCGGGCAGAGTGCTTGCGCGGTTTTCAAGAGTTGTAGGTTCGAATCCCGCTACATTAAAATTTCTAAGTTTTCTAAAAATATTTTTCCTATCCTAGGTGTGTCAATAACATATTAAAGATGTTAATATTTATAAGGTAAACTTTTTAAAAAGACAATAGAAATTTTCGAAGAAAACAAGTATCAAAATCAGAATTTAAAAAGTTACTAAAGTATTTAATACAAGCGACGAGCTCGCGGCTTCGCCTGCATAAACTACACGAATATAACTATTTCGTTTTTACCTAACCCAACGCTGAGCTGCTGCTATAGAAAGCAAGGGAGAGGGCCTGGCAGTTAGTTTAGACATGGCGAAGGTCTTTGATTGAGTGTAGTACGGGCCGCTCCTTGCGAAACTTGCTATGTGCTGTCCCCTACATTATTTCTTCTGCATATCAATGACATGTTAGAGGATCCTAGCATTCATTGATATGCAGCCGATTACATGGTGGACGCCGTATACATTGGCCGTGCAGGTCTTTCTCGGGAAATCTCGGGAACGTCTTCTTATGGGCTGAAAGGAACCTAGTTCAATTTAACCACCAGAAGACACAAGTTTGCGCCTTAACCACTAAGAAAACCCCATTTGTCCTGTCGCCAGTTTTCGAGAACATTCTTCTTAAAGCCAAGCCCAGAATCAAGATATTGGGCCTTAACGTTTCGAGTGACTGCCAATATCGCGATCATCTAGAAAGCAAAGAAATCAAAGAAGCTGAGTGTCATTGCCAGAGCAAGACAGTACTTCACGCTCAAACACTGATTGATCCCGTATAGGGCCCAGGTTCGGCCTCACATGGAGTACTGTTCCCATCTCTGGGCTGGTGCACCCCAGTATCAGCTTGATCCATTTGATCGTATCCAACGAAGAGCCATTCGAATCGTTAAGGACCCAATAATCTGTGAAGGTCTTGACACTTTGGCGTTGCGTAGAGACGTTTCCTCTTTGTGCGTTCTCTACCGCATTTATCATGGGAAGTGTTTTGAGAAACTGCTTGAATTGATTCCTGCAGCAAAATTTTCGAACCGCACAATACGTAACTGACTCAAATACTATCCTCACCATCTGGATACGTAGCATTCTACTACTGGCCGGTTTCGTAGGAACTTCCTTCCACGTGTCACTCAACTGTGGAATGGGCTACCAGCGGCAGTGTTTCCAGGTCGATTCGGCATGGTTACCTTCAAATAGCGCGTCTATTTCCACCTGAAAGGCCGGCAACATCCCTGTAGCTCCTCTGGTGTTGCACGGGGTCGTGGGCGGCGGCGATCACTTACCTTCAGGTGACTCGAACGCTCGTTTGCCTTGCCTATGGAATAAAAAAAAAGAAAAATCAAATATTTACAAAACAAATCTATTAATTATCACAGGTAAAACCTCCCATGAAGAGAATATTAAGAAGGCGTGCAAATGAACCAGCGCCAGCACCAGAGAAACGGAGGAAGCCTCTCACCACCACGCTGACCTTCCAATTGGATGAGAGGGATATTGATGCAGATCTAAGAGCTATATCCAGAAACTCGCCTCCCCCCAGGCATCATACACCGTCACACAATACTACTACACAGCCTCGGAAACATTTGAATTCCAATAGTTGTAAGTTTAATAAGGTCTTTCACTTTCGCGATTACTACACATTTTGAAATGAAAATATTTTAAACCGGATTAATCGCGTATATTTTTGGTATTTGGTATACATTTTACAGTGGTAGACTGAGGTGGCATTTGGTGTCAGTTGATACAATTACTATATAAAACTACTGTATTTTCGAATACCAAAATATAATATACCCGATTAATCCTGTTAAAAATAGTTTCATTTCATAAAGTTGTAAGTTTGTTTGGAAATTAGTTGAAGTAGTTGTTTTATTTACTTGGTGTGGTTAGATTTGGTTAGAATGGACTTGCTAAAAAACACTTTTTACTAAATGCATATGTACGGTACATATACAAATTTCTTAATATAAAATTCTTGCAATTTTTGTCCGTCGGTTTGTCCCTGTTAATCTCTGGAACGGCTGGACTGATTTTGACGGGACTTTAACTGGTAGATAGCTGATTTAATAAGCAGTGGCTTCTTTTTTTTGGAATTCCACGCGGATGAAGTCACTTGCACAGCTAGTTATTAAATAAATATCGACCACGTGTCCGTATCGACAACGGTCAACCAAAAAAGGCATATGTACATATAAAAAATACCGATGTTTTCCCATTTCCAGGTGATTCCCCAGTTAGGGAAAGCACAAATACCACCGCAAATGTGCCTCCCGACGCCGACACTCGGGTGGAGGACGGGAAGCTGCTGTACGAGAGGCGCTGGTTCCACAGAGGGCAGAGCGTGTACGTGGAGGGGCGGGACATGCCGCGCTTCCCCGCACACATACACGCCATTACTGATGAGGCGGTGAGTGCATATTTCATTATATATATTAAAGTGTTACTCAAACACTTTAATTTCGAATCCACGCCTTTAGGAAACCGTTTAAGCGCTCTACACCAGCGGTAAGCCATGCGCTCTACACATGTCTGCGTCGAAATTCTTATCTATAAAAAAAAACTGTTTTTTTTTGGTTAGGTATAGCCTTTTTTGATTTTATGACATTATATATTTGTTTTTAGTTATAATGTTTATTTATTTTTTGGTTTTAGTTAGTACTTTTTCGTTATTTTCCGATTTTTTTTTGTATATTGTACATTGGGTATGGTAGGATTGGGACTTGTACGTTATTGGATGGCATGTCTATTTTCTATATGATACAGCTAATTAAATATAATTTTAATATTATCGAATTAGATTTTTTTAGTATTATTGTATTGTGTTAATACTTTGTAAGAAGATGCACTCTTCAAATATTATTTTTTGTAAAATATTTAAAATTTTCTTTAAGTTCGTAATTTTGAACCGTTTGTATAATAAGGTTACCTTTATATAATACGAACGAACCTTTATATAATAGCTATGTCATGTATATATCCTGGCCATATAGTAAAATCGACCAATTCATGGAAGCATATTAAGAAGCTGTATGAATGGAACCTTACCCTGGAAAGATTCTAATTAATAGGTCACTGAGTGCCGAGACTCTAGCCAGATGGTAGGCGAGGCAGTCACCCTACCCTGGTGATAGAGTCCTGACGCTCGGTGACGCGACGCGCACGCTGGAGATACCACGGGGAGGACCACCACTAGGAAGATAGAAAACAATATTTGAAACAGAAAAAACTCCTCGGATATAATTAATTACCTTGAGATTGTATGAAGTAAGGTCTATATTTAATATAAACCAATTACAAAACTTGAATTCTCTTAGTGTATACACTAGTCTCTCTGAGTGTTAGAAGCTTAGTTTTAAGTACTGAAAATAAAAAAATAAATTGTAATATTTTTTACATTTATTAAAGTGTTATGAACACACTTAGGTAATTGAAAAACATTTTTAGAAAATGTATAAAAATTTGAACGCAGCTGGTTTCGAACTCGCGCTTCTCGGATACCGGCCAAGCGCTCTGGCCGCTGAGCCAAGTTGTAGAAGTTGTTGTGCAAATACATCTATATGTATAAGAATTTCAACGTAGCCGAGTGTCGAACGCATGGTTTTTTAAAAATTTTTTTCAATATTGTAATATTTGAACAGAAGGTTATCACTATGGACTATATGTCCTTAGTATGTACACTTAAATATAGTCGTTACTAATGAATGGTGGCTTAGCAGGGCGAGGAGCTTGGAGCAGTGCCTGGGATTTGAGATACATATATATATATAATTAGTGAGTGACATGATTGATGCAATGTTTTTTATTTTTTTTAAATATTTTTTTTATAACACATAAGAAACATTGTCCGGATCTTTTTTAAAAATATTGAAATATTCCTTTTTTTTATAAATTATTTTGCTTATAATTTTAGTACGGTAAAACTAAGCCTTATAAATTGTTAAAAGTCCAGTCCATTTAATAGTTGTATTTATTTTTAATAGATATATAATGTGTTTTTTTATTTATTTTTAATTTTATTATGTTTAGTGTAACCTATGTTCAAAATATACCTATATATATTCAATATATACCTTTATTCAAAAATGTTTAAAGTATAAAATATATAGTTTCTACTTACTTTTTGTAAACGACCGCGTCTTATATAAACTTGTATGGGACTGTAAAAAAAAGGTTTTATCAGTATTGAAATATTTGTAAAAATGAACTCAAAGGAAAAGAGTTAATTTTAATTTTGCAATATTAATTTCAGATATGGGTGAAAAAGACTAACTTAGAGCGTGTGAGGATATACGTGTCGCAACTCGCGCGCGGCAAAGTGACGTTCAAGCGGCGTGCCTCCTAACCTTACTTTGAGTGGCATTGTTTGTATATTTGTATATATTAGAATAGATTTAATTATATTTTAGTACTTGCTAGATATTTCAGACAGTCGAGGCTAAAATGGCATAACCTTGTAAATAATATATTACATCCTTACAATGAAAGTGGCTTAAGTCAAATTTGATGTAACTTCGGATTTGGTTGAAATTTTCATAAAAAAACTTGTGTATGAAGATTTTCTATTATATGCAATTTTTTGAGTTAGGTCACTTTACTTCTGAGGTAGTGATATATAAATTTCCGTCCGTGGTTTATCTTGTTTGTATTTTATTATGTATATAATAATAATACTATGAGTTTGAGAAATGCATATAAATACATATAAATATACAATATATTATATAATATATATAATTATGGGATATGTCGCCTTAAATCTCTATGAAATTCTTAATATACGGGGAAAGTGTGAAGCTGATCAATTGAACTGGTCATCACTTTGAATATGAACTTCATTATACTATTGTTTTATACGAAGCGAATGTATGAAAAAAAGGTCAAACTTTTAATTTCATACTTCGCATTGAGTTGAAATGAAAGACAAAAGAGAAATTATTCAGAAGGTTATGTCACTTTAACTCTAGCAATGGTTGTCTAATATGTGCGATCGTGAGAATACAGTATTGGAATTTCTGTGGAGTTTTGTGTATAATGTATATGTGTTGATTCTTAGATCTGAACCATGAAGGTTGGAAGGAGAATAAATCTTTCATATTAATAAAAAATATATAAAGATTTCGAGAATTTGTACTGCTTATTGTATTTATATTTTTGCGCTTCCATTTTAGTTGAATAAAATATATTTAATCGTTACCTAAAAGAATACTTTCATGGAACTCTAATTTGTTTAATATATATTTTAATAAACTCCATTACCTCTGACTCAACATTGTGCCTAAATAGTTTATTGCAACAAAATTATTATTTTTATTTATGATCTTAATTTCCAGAAAAATATTGAAAAATGTTACTCAATCTATTTTTTTACCACAATTAAAGAGAATACAAAAGATATGTTCTCCTTTTGCGAGCTCCACAGACTAAAAGAACGATAGTTGCTGTCACTTTTGAGAGATAGTATTTAAATATTGGTCCTACCCATATATAGATTTTCCATTCCATTCATAATTTTTTGTATGTTTTATAAACATGAAATATTTGTTTACATTATTTATTGAAATATGAAAGTATTGTATTTTTAAATGAACTTCATGGCCGTTTTCACGCGTACATACAAAAAGCTGATACAAAACTCATTATTTTTTTTTTATTATAGATTACATTCTAAAATTATATGTTTATAAAAATGTATCTCTTATACATTTTTGTCCTTAAAAAATTATAATTATAATATTTTTTGGCAAATGTTTTGCAAATATATATTTTTTTTATACTATAAAGAAAGTTATGCACTTCATTTTTCATACATCTACCCATATTAACGAAACTTGGATGATCCATACAATATGGTAGAACATTTATTGGTTTCTTTCTAATAAAAACACTGGTGCTTTTATTTTAATATATACTATACAATATGAAAAAAAGTTGGCAATACAAGCCTGCATTAAATGTCATATTATGTTGATAATGTTTTTGCAAAGAAATAGAGATGCAATTAATATGAGATTTGAAATATGAATTTATTTAAGTATCATAGGAATAAATAAAAAATTTAAACAAGCTCCTCTGTACTTTATTTTTGTTATATGTTACAAAGCGGCTTCAATTCTATTTAAGTATTTACTTTATTTATGTATTATTGTAAAACGATTGAATGATATTTTGTGAAACTCTACGTACCCTACGTTCAAATTTCTTTTACAAGGTATACCTTGTAAAAGAAATTTGAACGTAGGGAGAGTCGAACCCGCCTCTTGGAAACCGTCCAAGAAAAAAAAACTTATAATTTATGTGTGTGAATAACACTTCAAAAATGATAAAATATACCTTGCGAAGTTCCAGTTTTCATACTTTATATGTTCCGCCTCGATTGCAAAACCACTGAGTCATTAAGTTTTTTTTCAAACTTTTTACTTTATCAATTTTGTAATTAGATTAGATAATATTACATAATAATACAAAATTTTCTTTATTTATTTTCACAATTTAACTTGTAATTTAATGAGGTAAACTTGTGGATATAAGGCAATGGAATTCTTAAAAAATATTAAATACACTTTCTTTTCTACCCTGTGATCAGAGGAAGCGCGGCGTTGTGTTCCGCCATCAACAGCGTCTAAAATAGACAAAAAGTACAAAATGAAACAAATTGTTACATCGACCTTAGTCGTTCATCGATGTGAATGTCCCAAAATGTGATGGAAGTAAAATCGATTTTCATGAACTCCACTAATACTAGGACAATCGCTGTATCGATTTTGATTGTGTATTTATTGTCACTTAATTTATTGTAAACTTTGTGTTATACATATGTATTGTTTCGTCATTATAATTGTAAATATTGTGAATAATGTAATATATTGATCAAATGATATGAAAGTGTATGAACATGGATGGAATTTGGAGCATTTTTTTGTACATTACATGAGAATGAGATGTAAATAAAGAAAATGACTTTACTACTGTAAATTATATTGACAACTAGATCTTTTTAATTATATGTATTATATTTATATTTTTTGTTAATTATTTTTTACCCATCAAATGTGTATGTACCCACAATTTACATACCCACACGTTTATTATTATTTTCCTATCTACTATCAGAAGTGGGACTTTAATATTAGGTTGGGATATATAGAAATCAAATTAAATATTTCATCGTTGGGATATATAGAAATCAAATTAAATTATTCAGTTTCATTTCAAAATGTGTAATAATCGTGTTAATCAAAGAACTTATTAGAATATTTTGTTATTTAAATATTATAGTACGTTTTTAAACAGATTTTACTATCAAGGGAAGGTCATTACTGAAATTACTAATTAGTTATCAGTTTTTAAAAGAAGTGTCCCTTTGTAGAAAATAAGTATTTGCAAAAAAATTGTCTGCCATTTTATAACATATTTTGGTTTCTTTTTGATAATCCTAAAAAACATGGCAGCTTCACCCTATTTTCAGCAAATCAGGGTAGTCAGAGAGAACCTAGTGACACTTCGTTCGAGTGGCGAAACTCAACGCCGCGCTTTGTTTTGCACCAGAGTGGGGATCGAACCCACAACCAATCGCGCTTCCAGTCAAGACGCTGTGACATTGTGTTTCAATGACCTCAACTTCTTTTTTATATCAAGTTTTTTTCACAAAACTATTAAATTTGTTCAATCAAAATCTATTCTTCAATTCGTTCAATACCGTACCAGTAATTTGTCTGCCTATTTCACAAAAAATAATTAGCCATGCCATATGAGACTCCAAATAACCACATAAATTAATTTGACTTTAGTAGCTCATCAACAAGTTACAGATTCTAAAAGACTCGCAAGTCATATCTAAAAATTGCACTCACTAAAGCAAGTTATTTGATAAAATTGTATTTTAAAAATAACCATATGTAAAATGTTTAATTGTATAAGGTTAAGTCAAGTGTCAAGACAGGCCATTCTCCACTTTTCATCCAAATCTGAGACTGCATTAATTGGCGGAACAAAACGCCGCCCTTTGTCTTATCCAAGCGGAGTATAATAATTGATATACGTACGTATATATCTATAAAATATCGACGAAATGTAAAATTTAAATAGCGTATCGTAATATTGAGTTCAAAAATTCATATAGTTCTTATATATTTCTATCACTTTTTAAACGAAATTTTGTTCTCCAATAACGACATTGGTCTTTGATTGTAGATTCTAAATCTCATGTTTTCGTGATTTTTTGAACATGTAATTAAAGATGTAACAAATTTTTTGTTGATGTCTGATTGTAATTGAAATTAATGTATATTGCTTAACGCAGTCTCAGTAGCTTTTATAACTTTTTTGGCGAGGTACGGATAGAAAATTCAAATTCATAAATATTTAATTAAATGTATTATATAGGTACCTATATATACATACACCGCATAGATTGAGTTAACTTAGTTACTTTTTACTGCATCTTCCGCTTTCCATCTATTTAAAGACAGTATATGGTAGTGGTGCTAAACTCTGCAGCTTATCTTACCACACTATAGAAATCCTAGCAAAAAATATATATTATGTACAAGTTCCAAATGCGCGAAAATGGGTGTAGTATACATTGAGACAGTAATTAATGACCTGAAAATTTCGTTAATTTCTGATTTTGTCAAAAACTGACAGTATTAGTCATACATTCCAAATTCCATTTTTATTAGCGTACTTTCGATAATGCCGGGTTTAATGACTCCAAAAATCATTTAAAGTATAACATTTCTTATGTAATATTGATCTTGTGTGGTCACGTTACCGTCTAATATGATAATACCGAACGGAAACGGAAAATGAATAAAAACAATACCGGTTGTATAATATTAGGTTAATCAATCATGTATATTTTAACAGTTTATGAAATTATACATTTATGTATAACCAGCGACCCGAATCTATTTGATATTTTCGCCCGCCTGCGTTTTCTCTTAAATCACAAACTTAGCATGAAATTTATAATGTAAATGGTTGTAACTTTTTTATTTATGAATCGATAGAAATTAAATAGACTTTAAATGTTACAGGAAGCTTACCACAATATAATAGTCGAACTGCATTTAAATCGGTTAAGACGTTTTTGAGATTAGCGTGCACAAACAAACAGACAGACAGACAAAAGACAAAATGAAAAAATATTTTTTAATTTTCTATTATATTGATAGCCTTACCCTTATAATATTTTTTTTCATATATCTTCCATGTACAGACAGCGATCAGTTACATTTATATTATATGTATAGATATAGGATATAGATAGATATAGTAAAACAGTAAAAAAAGTACGTCTGTACATAATAGACATTTAAGAAATAATAAATAAGGTGATGAAGAAATAAAACTATAAACCTATATTTGAAAAAAAAAATGTTTGTTTGTTTGCCTGTGTGAAATATTGTACGGGTTTGTTATTATGTTATTGGGTTGAAAGTTACAGGCAAAGGCATAGGCTATATTTGATTCCGAATACGAACGTCAGATGAAGAATCGCCCAGCTAAACAATTAAAAATTAGTAAAGGAAGCTTTAACGTAGGTTTTAAATGTAAATTTGACTGATTTTATAAGTATTTTAACTACAGGTTGATGTTATCAAGTCATAGAAAAAACATTGGCAATTATAAACTTTAAATCACAATCAAAACATATTAACGTAACTTAAATTAACATAAACTCAATTTTTCATTTGTTGCTTCAATCAATTGTGTGTTGTATAAAGTTTTAACTACTATTATACTCCTTGCACACTATTGAGATGCAGACGATAATTGATTTGACCAATAAATAGACTGAGTAAGTTATCCTCTCTAAAAACTTTATAAGTCTTTTATGGGTCCTGAGTAAATGCATCTATAATATATTCCACAACCTATGTTAGATTTACCATTGCAGTAATTAAAAGTCATTAAAAAAATATTATATAATAAGTAAGGCTTATTACTCCGTATAAGAATATTTGAAAGGTAAAAATGTATGGATGTAATATAATTGTAATTTTTATATTTGAAAAGAGCAACTGTTGAGATTCTCGGCTCTTCTCAGCAGAACTGCCTTCGGAGCCGGTGGTAGCTTTATGTTCATTCGACGATTCAAAAGTGCTTGCAAAAATCTATTTGAATAAAGGATACTTTGAAATTTGAGTAGAATTTGAGCTCACGACAAAAACCCATCGTAGGCGGCACCAATTGAGGCCATCGTGGTGCAGTGGTATAGCGTCTGACTGTAATCGCAAAATTTGTGGGTTCGATTGCCACTGGAGGAATGAGCGTAATTTCATTATTTTCATGTCTCTGCTTCTGTGTATAAGACAAAGCGGGGAGTTGAGATACACCACTCAACTTCGGTTTTGAATTCGGGAGGAATGTCGAGAACGGTGCGTCTTGGCATCAGGATCTTTTGGACTACCCTGCAATTCGGGAAAAACCATAAAGCTGAAACAAAAACTAGAACAAGACATATTTGGAACGATTGTCATGAGGCGCGGGTTCAAATCGCGCTGCCTTTAAATTTTTATACGTCTTCCAAATATGTCTTTTTCAATTTCCTTAGTGTGCGAATAACACTTTAAAAAATGTAAAAAAAAACCAAGAACAATAAAATTTTGAAATGCAACTCTTTTTAACCGGATGAATGGCGTATAATATTGGTATTGGAAAATACATTTTAGGACCCGACGTTCCGAACACTACAGTAGTCGGGTTCTAAAATGTATTGTCGAATACCAATATAACATAATCCGGTTAAAAATAGATGCATTTCAAAATGTGTAATAATCGTGAAAATCAAAGAACTTATTATAGAACAATTAAAATTGATCCATCTGAGCCATGAACAGTATAGTGAACAGATGAACGATTCAATTAAATAAGTATTACATATAGCTATACTCAATATATAATAATATAAAAAAAACATTGGCGATTATGAATCACAATAGATGCAAATTGCCGGAACCCCGCCTACACAGCAAGGCGCGGTCTTCGAGCGTTATTTAAATTAAAATTTGACATTTGCTTCACGGTGAAAAAAGTTAGTACGGAATGCGAAGGACCGATTATTCTTGATTGAATAGTCTTTGATTAGCGCCAGTTTTGTTGCTTAGTGGAATTTTATCTTATGCTTAATTGATTCAATGCATTAGAGTCCCTTTAGATTGTAATAAAAAACATTTCGGATGATATATATATATATATATATATATATAAAGGCCGGCAACGGTGATACACGAGGTTTTTCCCTAGATTATAATTTTTATATTAAATAAAATACATGTTAAAAAGAAAAACCGATATTTAAATATGAGATATGACGTCGTACTCATCTTAAAGCGTATTTCCGGTGTAGGTTGAAAAAACCTAGTCCTGACATGGCATATCGTTGTCCTCGCTCCCTTATTTTCAAGCATACTCGCTCTACTTCCTGACATTGGTCGTTTATATGACGGAAACACACAAAATATCGGTCTGAGAGATCGATAATATGTATATCATAAATATTTGTCCATTTCGTACAATCACATACGTTCTAAAATCCACGGTACTACGATGGGATTATTATGTTTATTTCACCAATTCTACCTTGATTTGAAAATATTGCGTAATGAGTTTCGGAACCTATACCCGCCCTTTACAATTATCCCCCAAGATTGAGATAGAAACTGTGACCATCGTGTGACATAACTAACAGTATATTGCGGTATAGTCGATCTATGTATATGTATGTATAACCTTTTGTGAAGTAAAATAAATGTAGATATTTTTGTATATTTCTAGAAATTTTCTAAGATATAATTTCACACTGAATTACAGTAAAATATTTCCAAAGTCGTACCCTAAAAATATAAATTTTCTAACAACTTCTAAACGCTTTAAGTTTATATAGAAAAAGTCATATACAGCCAGTGAAAGTAAGGGTCAACGCCTAGTATTATGCTATCCGAATCAACCACCTTCCACTATTGAATTATATTATTAGTGACAATTCATTGAACATTCTAAGCATCTTTGTAGTGAGTCATGCGCAATGTGTATTCTGCACCTTTTTGTATGACGTTTGTACGTACACGAGGAAATTTATATAAGAATATAACAAATGAAGTAAATGATAATTTTACTATTACTACTAGCTCCGTTGACTCGTAAAATACATTTTGCCTTAGCAACGTGTTACTTTATAGTAGGTATATGGAAAGCGTGTGTAATATTAATTTTACTAATATAAAAATATTAGTAAAATATATAAGTTGCTGGCATTTGTTCTCTATAAACAAAAATACTTAAAGAAGCATACCAAAAATGATAACCCAGTAACGACGCATAATTATGGTAAAAACGACTATATATGTGTATTATTTCTTTCAAATATAATATAGATTTACTATGATATGCTTGATAAGTTTGAACATCTACATATTGACGTGTGAAAGGATTATTTCGGCCTCTAGAATAAAACGAGAACTCTTTAAATATAATCTAAAATTGGGCTTCCATGGAGGGTTCTTTCAGCTCTCCGAAATCAATATAATGCATACCTTTTGCTTGGACATAGATGTGATCGAGTGTGCTCGCCGAAAGAGCACGGACTACAAAATTCGTAGAGATAAAACAAACTAAATATTCAAAGAGGAACTAGTGTCCAGACAAATCGTTCTCATAATGTCCCGACCGAAGTCGAGACATTATGTGTTGAGTGGTCGACGCCGCGCTTTGTCTTGTCAGAGCGGGAAAATCATTTGTATATAATTGTTACCCCGAGTGAGGATCGAACCCACGACCACTTGTGTTCCACTGTACGACTGTAGTCGTACTAGTATACTTAAACGATAATATAAATATGAGAAGAATAGTTTATTGTTCACTTTGTAAAGAAAAGTAATCGTTGAAAAATCACTGAAAATATTTTCAGTTCACTTATTTCTTAATTGCATCTTTTATACTATAAGGTTATTCACATAGTTAATTAATTAACATTTTAATAATCAATCTAACAATTCTGGGTTAATAGTTTCAATCAAAAGAGCCAGGTAGGATTAAAATGGTAAACAATTAGTAACTTATTATCATACCTATTTGTATCAAGTAGTTGTAGCAAGCCGAAACTTCTAGCCAAAGAAACAGTTATACATGGACGGACAAAGTTAATAAAGTCGATGTCCTGCCACTTTGTTAGCCAGTCTCGGATGTACCGCGACGCCATTCAAAACACCGCGGCCGCTAAAATATAATTAGTAAATCCCGAATATTTTCGCGTCAGCCATTAGTATTCGGCGCGCGTCGCGTCCTAGCCACGCCACTGACACATTTCTGTTTTCGCGCGCCTATTGAATTTAGAACAGTTTTTGTTTTTCTTTCGATACGGTGTTCAAAAATTGTATAGATAGATACGTGGATATTGGATATCTGGGATTTTTCTTGCTGGTTTATTTTGTCGGATTGTTTAAGGTAAGTGATTGGTTATTTTTGAATATATTATTTTAGTTATTAATACAAAAGACTGGTATTAAGTCTGAAATTTTATTAAAGATCATTTTGTTTATGTATTTTTTATTTTTTAATAATTAATTAAATAGTTTAATTTAAATATAAAAAAAAATATAGTTCTATAAATACTTAAAGATTTAACTTGAGAATTGGTAACAATGAGGCTCATTTGCAAATGAATGAGACGAGTACTCATTTTAAAGAAATATAAAATGCAGTATGTTTAATATTCGAACTTCGTCGTATAGCGTTAAATCCCCACAATATACGTTTAAGGCTTTGAACGTATTGAAAAAAGGTTTATTTGTAAAGTTTACGTTAATAATTAATAAATATATGTTTTTCAAGTTACATGAACAGTTAATTGTAAATATGACTCATAGTCTAAGCCTCTACAATGCAATTTGGAAATACCGAATAGAATATTATCTTATACATATTATTTTTTTTTGCGATAGTAAAACTGTCATTTATTTTAACATATTGCATTAAAAAAGGAAACATCTAAATCGAATATAACGAATCAACATAACAAATGATTTAAAATGTTGAGGTCATAAAAATGCATAGGTTTTATAAATAAATTAGATACTCTCAATACAAATTTATTTATTGACCAATTGTTTTTTTAAAATTAAAATGTGCATTTTGAAAACAAAACTTTAATTACCATTTGTAAAACCTCTTGAAATCGAGCTTACAAATATTATTTACATCACAATTAAAAAATTGCATAAAATATACTGAAATACCGAATAAGATTTATAAAATCTGTGCTGTGAGATTTGAACCCGCACTTTGTTTTTGTTTGATAATATATTTAAGTATTGCCTAGTTAAGTTAAGCTACAGAAACTTATATCCATAAAGTTCATTATATTATAATTTCAATATGATTGCAACGTATCTTTATATATAGAAAAAGAATAGCAAAGATTTGCTTCGGTAAAATTATTAAAAAGCATTGCCATTTAAAACATGCAAATTATTATTTAAATATTTTATAAAATTATTATAAATAAGGCTATAATGGCGATTGGTTCTTCGTTCGATTTCTCCGCTTTGTTGAACAAGACAAAGCGCGACATTTAATTCCATCACTGAACACACAATGTCTCGAAGACAGAAAACGAAGTGATTGGGTTCTCTCTGACTACCCTGTTATTAGATAAAAAGCGTAAAGCTGTAAGAAAAATAATACTAATTTAAGTTGAGATTAAAAATATATGAAACCTTTTTGTTCCTCTTAGTGCTAACGAACCGAATGAAAACACTATTATATTTATATATAATAACAAACTAAAACCGGTAACAAAGCGGCTGACATTTTCAATTAAAAAAAGATGATTTGCCACCAGATCTGTCGCTATAATATTACAACTTACGCTTACAATGATAATGGAATGTCACTTTTATCGAGCCCAAAATAGTGATTCGTAATTTGACCTCACATTGAGAGTTTCAGCTTTTGTTTTATAATGCCCCATATTGATATTGGTTTATAAGCTCTTAATGTCATCATACTTCTGGTTTCACTCAACGACGTTTCGACGTTTCGCTAAATAGCATGTTATATATTTTTTCACGATTAAAAGTTCAGATTAAGTTTTGATCTATACACAATAGCTACCTAAAAAAACTTATATATAACTTACTAGCTGTGCCCGCGACTTTGTCTGCGTGGAGATCTTACATCAGCTATTTGCCAGTGAAAGCCCCGTCAAAATCGGTGTAGCCGTTCTAGAGATTAGCCGGAACAAACAGACTGACAGACACAAAAATAGCAAAAAATAATATTCTGGTATATGTAGCGTGTATACATATGCATCTAGCATATATATATACCATAATTTTTATTTTATTGACTTCAATGGTTCACTATTTTGACTTTAATGGCTTGAACATAAGATACTTACTTGATATTTTGGTCAATTCACACAATGTCTATATAACTTGTAGCCTATGTGTTATTCTGATGTATAAGCTATATCCTTACAAACTTTCGCGTTTATAATAGTAGTAGGATTTATTTAGTTACCTCTTACCTCTTAGAAGATAAAAGAAGAATTGGCTTTAAAAAAATCAAGCATGATAAATGTGTCAGATATGATCATAGATAAAAATCAACACAGACTTAAGTATTATTAAAACCTTTTTATAACTTAATTTATTTACTTCTTTTTTGCATATTATCGTAACTTGATTGATGTGCCAAATTACACGGATTATTTTTGTACGAACAGTTTGATGGAGCGACTAAATTGAGTGATTCCTTAATTTAAAACTTCAAAGTGGGTTCTTCGCTGTGAATAATATGATGAAAGGTCTTGTCTTAACACTTAATAATTTTTATACAAATTGGAGTGTCAAGTTAAAATAGATAAAGTAAATTGCCTAAAATCGATTTTACGGCTGTATTTTATAATTTATTTGGTTATAAGTCAAATAATTACTTTTTTGTTAGTGGCAGTGTATAATATTCATCGCTGGTCTTTTGGCTCTCTGGTGACTCTCTTTCTCGTAATACAGTTCCCCGAATCAAAATGGTTTATGTAAAAAATAAATCGAGCCACTATTTTAATTATCTAATTATTAGCTTGTCAACAATGATGTACTAAATTTCTATTTCGTGAACGGTTTTCAAGAGGTGCGGGTTCAAATCCCGCTGCGTTTTAATACGTTTTCTAAATATAAATTTCTATGTTTTAACTGTGTGTGAGTTCCAGCTCTATTTCAGTTCACAACAACTATTTGTGTTTAAAAAAAAAAATATGTACTACATTCTCCGAGGTTTTACATTAGCTCCTCAATCTTTTATATTACCGTCGTTTGAAATCAACGAAAGTCTCGTTTCCCGTTTGCTGCCAGCCACTTTTACCGTGTATTTTGTTTTTCTACTCTTGTCAAGAATTCTGTCGACGTGTCCAAATCATCTAACCACGTGTAAAATTATATGATAACAAGTACAAAAGTATTGGTTTTTTTGCAAACCATATATAGATATAAAATCCTTTAATCGACATTTATCCGTTTCTGGTCTTCATTTTGTAACAATTCTTTCTATATCCTTCAAATAATGATTTGAATAAAATTATGGTAATATCGGCAAAAGCAATAATTCTTGCTGCCTACAGCTATGTGTCAGTTAGTGATCAATAAAACATTAAGTAACCGTTATTTTATTTATCTTTTAGATATATTTATTCATTTTTATTTAATTTAAACATGTATAAAGTTTATTAAGAAGATTTGAAAAGTTGAAACTTGATAGTGGAAAATCATCTTTCATCTTTTCCTAGGCGACGCCAATTTTATGATGGTGTGTGTCGTTTGAGTAATTTAGGTGTCCACTTTTACGTCATTACATAGATACAAGTTAGATACTAGTAACTAGATCGTCGAATTCAACGTCGTGGAAAGGAAAAGAATATGTGTATTTTACAAAATATACAAAGTTTTCAGCCTGAAATTAGCAATCATCGCCATCAGTCTTGTATGCCCATACTATGCTACAAGTATTGAAACGTGAACGTTTGATATTTGAAATAAGAAATGTTTAACATATTTCTAACCGAGAAAAAGTTAAAAAGAAACGATTTCAAAATCGATACTATATAATTCTGTTCAAATAGAGTGGGGTTTTTTAAATTTACTTTTTAAATAGTGGCAAAAGTTTATTCATTCACGTTTTGTATTCGTTAATTTATAGCCTGTTAACTTACACCTCTGCGTCAGTGAAGACTTTTTGTTTTGGCAAATCGTCTTTTTCATCATTATTTATATGGCAAACAAGGTAGGGACCTCCGGAATTGGCATTGTGTTGAGCGCCACCGTATTTCAAGAATTATTAAGTATCATCAATATACTTCGGTAATAATTATTCTGACCGCATATGAAATATTAATGACTGTTTGCTCAATTACACAACATCTGTCTTCTTGTGTGTTTGGACATTTAAAAAAATGTAGTTTTTTGTAGCCAGAATAAATTATAACCGATCAGCCAATCTTTAAAAAAGCGCAGTTGTAAAAAAAAAATTCCTTTCATTAAATATTGTGCATTATTTGATTTTGATGTTAGTGGTTTTAGAAGTCGTAAATCGTAGAGTACCTATAGATGAATTAAGAATGAATAGTATGGACTATGCTTTTTTATAAGTAAAACTAATAATTCAGCTACGAATAAGTGAAATGGCAAGAATTAAACTGCAATTTTTTTTTAAATACAATAATATTGTAATCGAATAAACCAGTATTGCATATTTTGAAATGAAACTATTTTAACCGGATGAATCGCGTATAATTTTGGTATTCGAAAATACATTTGAGAAACCGACGTTTCGAACACTTTACAGTAGTCCGTGGTCACAGGTAGACTGAGGTAGCGTTTGTTTGTCATTTGAAACAATTATTATCTCCAACTACCGCCAACGATTTCTTAGTTGCCTCGCTTACTGCTCTGGACTGGCGATGAATCCGGTTAAAATAGTTTCATTTCAAAATGTGTAATAATCGTGAAAATCAAAGAACTTATTAAGTGTTGCATAATTTGTGGTATATAGAAGCAGCGCTTCTATCATTACAAATATAAATTTACATAAAAAAATATAAAACAGAAAAAAAAATATATAAAATTACTTACAAATATTCACAATCTTGCATTGCCCAGATACCTTGTGCCCACATAAACATATTCCATTCTCTTTTTACGTACAATTCTATCGAAGCTTATTTACGAGAATACCGCTTTACTTGGAGAAAAGATCCGGGGACCTGTCCTATAAAGTACGGAAAGGGCGTGTAAATGTATATAATACGTGATTTTAGTGTTGTATGTCTGTTTGTTTATAAATAATAGGTGTGTTTTTTTACATTTTTTTTAAAGTGTTATTCCCACACTAAGGAAATTGAAAAATACATATTTAGAAAACGTATAGAAATTGGAACGCAGCGGGATTTGAACCCGCACGTCTTGAAAACCGAACAAGTTTAAACTTGTTCGGTTTTCAAGAGGCGCGGGTTCAAATCCCGCTGCGTTCAAATTTTTATACGTTTTCTAAATATGTCTTTTTCAATAGGTGTGTTGTTTTTATTATGAATGAATTTAGTTTTATTTCACAGTTGCATAATAAAGGTGATTTCTCCGTCTGGTTAGTATAAGTGCGGCGTTGGGTTACGCTACAACATAGAAACTTTGCACTACGCTGCATGTCCAGACTGAAAAGTAAAATGTATCTATAAAATGTCTTACATCATACGTTTGTTTTTATAATATAACCATATTTAATTTTCAATGTGTTTCATAAAGTTATAGTCAAGCCATTTATTTATTGTTCTAGTTTAACAAAAGAGTACTTTTAGTATTTAAGAAAATAAAAATAATAATTCGATTAATGCAAATTAAAAATTGTTATATAAAATCGAGCATTCGTATTAATCTTTGTATGGAAAATTTTAATCGTGCGCAAAAAATTATACAAAATAATCTATTATTATGATATATTTGATTCAAAACTAATATCACTTTATAATACTAATGGTATCAGATATCGAGTTTTTTCATTGTAAATTTTGAGGAAAGGACAAACGACAAACAACGTTTTGTTTTATTTTCTTAAGTATTAAGTGCTTTAAAGAGCACTAACGATTATGATTTTGGAATTTACGATGTTTTAATTAATTACTAATACATTTATTTATATGTTAATACAACTTAAATACTGAATGTCTGTCATGACTTTGTCTGTCGGTCTTTGGATTTGAATTCGCAGAACAATTTTAAAAAGTTATTATGTCTGAATAGCTTGAAACCTGAAATTTTTTAAAAACATAGGTTTATTGGGGAGTGTAGAAAAAGAAAACTAAGGGGACATTTCCTAAATATCCTTAATCCAGCCAAGAATATGGAAGATATTATTGAAAACGTGTTATAAAGTACACGTAGCCGAAGTTGCGGGCGACAACTAGTTCCTTAATTAACATTTAAACATACAAAATTTCACAATATAATTGTCACTTTTTGACTTTTGGTGTGTTAAGTTGTTGGACTTATTACTATTTTCTTTGTTTATCTCTGAAGGTGCTTAACTCTTTATAATAACCTTACCATCGTGGGCGTCAGTTTACCTCATATTTTACTGTTTTAATATTTTCACATATATTCTGCCACTCACTTAGCGACAAATGACGAACAAAAACAAATTAGTAGTTTTATTTTAATATTTTTAAAAATGTTATCCCAATAATTAAGAAAATTGCAGTGCAGTAAGAGTTTAAACGCAATTCTAGAACGCCGCAGGGATTTGATCCCGCGCCTGCAAATCTGTTTTCTTAGAGGTGTGGTCAAACTCCGCTGCGTTGTAAAATTTTTATACGTTTTCTAAACATGTCTTCTTTTTCAAATTAGTAGAGGTATGGTCTTCCATATAAATGACAACAGCGACCTCAGTTCGAGTGGACTTATAACAATGAAATCCCTGAAAAAACAAAAAAAAAGGGAAGGCAATAAAGTAGCCTATATTCATCCTAAGACCCTCACCTCCGGTATCTCTATATAAAATTTCATCACAATCGATTCAGCGCTATTTTCGCATTTATAATATTAAATATTAGGTATGGATATGCATTCAACAATAATTATTAGATACTTAAGAGCTCTCTCGGTGTTCTTTGAATCCTCCACGCGTTTTTATAAACAATTGTATCGTGACTAAGCGCTACATTACGTGTTGTTTTATAAAAAGACCGACAGTAGTTTTGGATTTAAGTTTGGAATTAGTTGATATTTTTATATTAACAAAAATTAATAAATAAAAAATAAATATATAGTATAATATGGCACAGTTTCACAGCGTCTCACTGTATACGCGGTGGCCGTGCGTTCGAATCCCAGTCGGTGGAATTATTTCATTTAAATTGTTTTCATTTCGCCGCTTTGGTCACCAGGCTAAGCGCGGTGTTGAGTTTTACTTATGAATACACAGTGTCTTGGATTCGGGCGGAAAGTGGAGAATGGGGTGTCTTGGTACTAAGTTCTCTCTGCCTCTAAAATATAAAATATGTTATTTTTATGTATTATAAAAATAATAAAGTATAAATTGAATATCAAGTATATTAAATTATCAAATATTATTACAACCATTAATTAATATTTGAGAACAAACCCGAAAGTCTCAATTAGATTTGTTAATAAAATTAAAAGTACATTGTCGATTCAATATTCGGTTATCTATATCTTAATTAAGCTTACATTCCTAAGAAATGTAAATGTATAGTTTAATTGACATTAAAATTAAATTCCTATTTTGGTGCTATATTAATCTCATTTAAACACTAATTAAGTCACTGGAACTGAATCCGTTTAATACATGATTATTATAAACAAATTAACTCGAGACATGTAAAGTTTTAGCATTCATAATCGAATATTGTATCTGGAGAAGGCCAATTCCTCATTTTAATCTGACAGCTGTAATTACGACATTTATTTTCATATATAAGGTACCTTTAAGTATGTATTTTGGTCACGCCTACTGTGCTGGATAGTAGGATATGCGAATTTCAATTTTCATTTGATAAATTCATTTAAATTGTCTTTTTAAATTTTTGTTTTCAAGTTCATGTTGATTAATTTATTTTTAATTGTCTAATTAATTATATCTTAATAACCTTTTTCGCTGCTTTTTTCACGGGTAGATAGAGAGGAACCCACCGTTCTCCGTTTTCCGCCCGATTTCGAGACATAACGTGTCGAGGAACGCAACTTAGGCCATATCTAAGCAATGATGAATACCAGAGTGGGGAAATGAATATAATTTTAATGTAATCATTCCTCCGAGTGTGGGTTGAACCCACGACCTTCGTGCTTACAATCAGATTACGCGCTTCGCGCTATCAGCATTTTTTCGTTAGTTTTTCGACAATAAATAATATACAGGTGCCTATATTTATAAAATCACATATATTTGCTTTATTGGAATATCAATTGTATGAACTTAAACTTGTCATGAGTGAACTTTTGTATGAAACAATCGTAAAGCGTTCTTATATGTAAACTTTGACATTAAAACTGACTCAATCACGTAAAAAAAAAAAAATCGCGTAATTAGATTATCGACGCGGAAGTGGAGTTTTATTATTACCGAGACAAGTACGTACAAGTAAATATTAATTGAAACTTGTTCGATATTTTTACTAGCTTCAAGAATCGTATCGTATACAGGTCTTTTTACTATTGAAGCAATATATTGTTTAAGCTTAAATTTATAAATATTTAAATATATATATATATATATAATAAAGCGTGAAGCTGAAAAAAAACATCTCTTTAAAAAACTATACTTCCAGACGAAAATTAATAATCAAAGAGATGTTTTTTTTTCAGCTTCACGCTTTTTCCCACATAGTCAGAGAAAAACTAGTGTCAAGATATTTCGTTGTCGACAATCGTTTTTCAAAATCGAGACATTGCGTGTTGAGTGTCTGAACTTAAAGTCGCGCTTTATATTACGAGTATGTAACAGAGCAGAGAAATTAAAATATGTTTAATACAATCTTATAATATATCAGGCATAATATCTTTAACTTAAATGTCCTTTACAAAAGGTGTGTCAAAAAGTAAGAGCCTAGTGTTTATTGAATAAGTAAGTGTACTATAAAGAGTTATCGGACTTCAATAAGCAATAAATAATCTTCGTACGTTTCGATTAAATCTTTCATTGAGTTAATATATTGTAGCCATGAAATTAATAAGTTTTTAAACATTGTGTAACGACAAAACTATATATGTCGAAATTCTAAAGGAATTTCAAAGAAAAAATCTAAAGTATATTTTAATTGTATGTAACCTTGGCGGAGAGATTAGCGTAATGTAGAGATATGAGTGTCTTGCCACTAGCTTTTTTCTACCTTTCAGTTTTTTTTTACCTTAGGGACACACGGCCAGGGTTCCCGGTACAGGGCCCCGAATATCTTGTAAACAACATCATTATAAAAAAGACATTTAGAAAACGTATAAAAATTTGAACGCAGCGGGATTTGAACCCGCGCCTCTTGAAAACCGTTTAAAAAAAGTTAAAAAAAAATATTTAATAATTAGCATTCTCTCTTGTTAAACGATTGTTCGTAGAATAATCATTGGGTAGCAGAAATTTGTAAAAATCTCTCTACAGAGATGTGAACAACAAATGTAAATTGTAATAAACGTATAAGAATTTCGACGCAGCTGGATGTAGAATGCATGGCTTAGCGGTCAGAGCGCTTGAACGGACTTCAAGAAGCACGGGTTCAAATCCCGCTGAGTTTATATTTTTATACGTTTTCTAAATATGTCTTTTTCAATTTCCTAAGTGTGCGATTAACACTTATGATTAACAAAATGTTAAAAAAAACACATTATATATTTTAGAAAACGTATACGAAATTTTTATAACTTATTCTTGTCGTTTTCAAAAATGTTTTTCTTCTCCTAAGCGTGTGAATAAAACTTTTAAAATAAAACTAAATCATTTTACAATAAAAGTATTACTCAATAAATTAATCATATAAATATTTAATATTTTGACAGTAAAACCTTTTAGAGAGAACAATTCGATAATTTGGTGTAAAACGATAAAAAAAATCTTAATTACTTCAATCATATAATGCGTTTTTCACGAATAATTCATTTATTTCTGCCTGTCTCCGCCGCATGTGGGGTCTCACATAGCTTTATAATTGTGTCATTTAAATTACTGCAAAATTATATAAATACTATAATTGCTTTTGTAATAT
Organism: Podotricha telesiphe; assembly: GCA_038994665.1. NCBI lineage: Eukaryota > Metazoa > Arthropoda > Insecta > Lepidoptera > Nymphalidae > Podotricha > Podotricha telesiphe. Next base: position 155,417 of record JAOYRR010000151.1, read on the forward strand.
ACCTAAATTTGTAAGTTTTTTAAGGAAAATTTAACTTTGCAATATTACTTAACGTAAATGTACGCCATAGTAGCGTAAAGTATATTTTAACCTCTCTGAAATCAGAATTTTAGGTTCAAATGTCAATTGAGGGAACGCTTTTTTCACTTCAAATTAAATACAAACCTCCGGAGAAGTGGGAATCGAACCGACAACCACGTATATATTGACACCGTATATATGCAGGAATATATATTTTCCACTTGATAAACAAATGTAGTTACACGAGAATCTTTTTGAATTCCGACAGAAGCGGCGGTCAGAGTGCTTGAACGGTTTTCGAGGAGCGGCTCAACCGCTGCGTCTTCAAATTTTTATACGTTTTCTAAATATATGCCTTTCAATGTCCCATTTATGTGAATAAACACTTTAAAAAAAAATGTTAAAGGAATAAAGTTAATCGATAGAACTCAACGTCTCAACATACCTTGGATTTGTGAGACTACGTTTAGTGTAAATTTAACTGTGTTGTTTGCACTTGACTTATCCATACTATAATCTACTTTAGTATGATATATATAAATATATATATATATATATATAAATATATATATATATAAAAAAAAAAAAAAAAAAAAAAAAAAAAAAAAAAAAAAAAAAAAAAAAAAAAAAAAAAAAAAAAAAAAAAAAAAAAAAAAAAAAAAAAAAAAAAAAAAAAATTTTTTTTAAATAAAATTATTTTACTACCTATACTGACTTCATTTGCAAAACTAGTATACTTAATAAATGTATAAGGTAAAGATATATTTAAGATATCACCGTCAGAAGTGTTTCACGGTATTTCGATTGACTGGAAAATTGTTATTGATTGATTAATTATTAAAAAAAGTATATATGGAAGTGACAGCATGCCGAGATTAACTATAAAATGTCAAAGCTGGGCATCAATTAAAAACTACTTGTTATTAGTTGTATGAAAATAGTAGCGTTTTAAAGAGCAAAATATAAAAATAATATTATACCGACAAATTTTGGCCGAAATATAAGTTTTGAAATGAAAACTATTTTTAACCGAATTAATAGACTAGAGAAAGAGTAGACTGAGGTGGCATTCGTCTGTCAGTTGGTACAATTATCTTAGTTGCCTCGCGTATTGCCCTGGATTCTTGCAGAATAATCGCACGCTGGAACTGAATCCGGTTATAAATTGTACATTTGAAAATGTATAAAAACCGTGAAACTCAAAGAGATCAAAATAAGAGGGTCCTTTTTTAATATAAAAGCACCCGCATGTCAGAATAGTCAGAGCCTAGTATCAAGCACACACCATTCTATACTTTCCGCCCGAAAACGGGACATTTGCATATTGACTGGCGGAACTCAACGCCAGAAGGAAAAATAAGCATTCCCCTGAGTGGGTATCGTACCTACTACAGTCAGATACTGTCCCACTGCGCCACGATTCGTTGTAGAATATTATTATTGATAAAAATAGGTTCCTCTTCATCGTCGTGTGGCGCATGCACCCCCTGCAAATTAGATGAAACCCCTTGAAGTAACGAACAATAATACTAAATTAGTTACACAGAAGTTGTGTATGAAAATTTCAATAATAAAATAATAACTAACTATTTAAGTATCGCAATAAAACAGACAGCTTCAATTTATTTATTTTCGCGAATCGATTATGTACTGTAATTAAAATACGAAAAAACTATATGTTTTAATGTTACAATAATTGATATGTGATACTTTATAAAATTCTACAAAGCAATATATGTGATAAGATAAGTAAAAGGACACTTAACCTGAATCTATTTCGCTTAATTGCTTAGCGCTGACATTTGTTTCGGAAGGGCAATGTATGGAATGATTTATTTTTTCTTAACGACTCTATCATTAATCATTAAGAAACAATAATGGCTGTTTGTCTCTCCTTTGTAATTTCCAAAACAGACCTTATACATTCAATGTATATAAATTTATTTTATCTGTATTTTCTTTCTTTATATAAAAGCAACACTTAAATAAATATGTATAGCTGAATTTAATGTTAGTATACGCGGATTTTAATCTGTGACCTTGGGATAAGACATTTAAGAAGTACGTTCAATTAAGTTTTAATCAAGAAATTTTATTACTACGAGTGGGCTATATAGCCCTTTTTTTATAAAACGTATAAAAATTGCAGCGAATGCACGAATACAGCGGGATTCAAACCCGCGCCTCTAGGAAAATGTCTAATCGCTCTAAACGAGATCTACATCTGTAATTTTTATATCATATGAAAACATATTTCATATTGTAAGTGTGTGAACAACACTTTAAAAATTGCCTTGCCTTACCATGCCATGAGTGTCTATTATATAAAAGTTTCATTTAAATCCGTCTAGTATTGCGGATATGTGAGTGTAATATTCAAAATAAAATATTCTGTTCTAATTGATTGATTATACTGTAAATATTAAGGTTAACATGGCTCAGTAGTGGAGAACTGCAAACGTTTGCTTGTGGGTTCGATCTCCAGAGGCATAATTTTATTAAAACAATTTTCATTTCTCCGTTCTAGTAAAATAAAGCATGGTATTGAATTCCGCCACTCAATACGCAATATCTCGAGTACAGGCGGAAAGCGGAGAACGGAGTGTTTAGACACAAAGTTCTCTTTGACTACTCTGTTATACGGGTAAAAATTCCTTTGGTAAAAAAGAAATACAATTTGAGTACAAAGTACTTCAAGATTCATCAGTGGTATTTATGTATTATTGTACTTGAATGCGATCGTTGTTTGTTTAACAATGATTTTACAACATCTCTTATGTAATGGATATCGTCTTAAGTGTCCAGTTGAAGAAGCATAATTTCTTTAATATATATATATATATCCAAAATCTCACAGTGGGACAGTGTCTGGTTTTAATTGCGATTGTGGTGGGTTCGATTCCCATTCGAGGGAATGATTATATTTAAAATATTTTCATTTCTTCGCTCTGGTGCCTAAAACAGGATATTTTAAGGGAAAAAAGGGGTAAGCTGTAAAATAAGTATTATATAATATATAGACGACATCTTGCCGCAGATTGTATATATGTATATGCCTGATATCTTTAAGTCTATAAATGTATGGAAAGAGGAGAATAGCATTTTTAACCTTACCATTAGGTTTCTCCGTTCATTTTGCTGTTTGCTATAGTATCAGTAAAATAAAAAAAAATCTAATACATTTT